>PISX010012636.1:0-59943 GCA_004024625.1 Mellivora capensis
ATGTAGTATGTAGTAACATATCCATCCATAGTGATGGATTCTTTTTAATAGATTACTTTAAAATAAAATGAATTATGGTCAGTGAAATATTTTAAAATTTATTTCCTTTATAATAAAGGTTAATTTTGCTCCTCCATAGAGTAGGGCGTGGTGTAACATGCCCACATTAAGAAAGAAAATTTGTCCCTAGAACTTTGTTCATAAAACTAGAATTGCCTTCTAGGCAGATCTTTCACCTGTGTAGGAAAGAGGTTACTTCTGAGTATTGGGAATGTAAGTGTCTTTGGGCTGTTAGGACAAAATACCATAGATAAACAACAGACATTTTTTTCTCATGGTTATGGAGCCTGGAAGTTCCAAGAGCAGGGTGATTTGGTGTCTGGTGAAGTTGAGTGTAGACATTACTTAAATAAATAAATAAATAAATAAAGTAGGGCTAATAATTTTATCTACATACATTGCTGGGAAGGAATGAATGAAAAAGCAAGTAAAGCACTATGCTCACACAGAGTAAGCTAGCATGAAAGTTACATCTTTTTAAATACAATTAGCATTTTCTTTGGTTGTTAGACTCATCAGCTTTCTGTGTTTTAAAGATTAGGTTTAGCGTTCTTGTGGCTTAGGATTCAGAGGTGACAAAAATATTATAGATGTTGGGCTCATAGCTGTGTGACATGACCCAGTTGTTTAACTCTTTGAGCCCCAGTTTTGCCACTTCATTAAGATAGAAAGCAAGTTGGTTGAAGCAGTAAATATGGCCATAATCCTAATAAATGTAAATGGATTATATTTGCCCACAAAATGGCAGAAACACTTGGATTAGATTTAAAAATAAGAGACATAACTAAAACCTAAAACAAAATAGAAGGTGAAATAGTAGAATGGAAAAAAAATATACCAGGCATATATTATTATCAATGAATGAGTTAATGTGTGAATAGGGAGAAAAGAGGCTATTTCAATGTTAAACAGTCCACCAAGATTAGACAAAGTAGTTATAATTTGTATGTATCCAGGAAGTTATAAGGAAAATTTGATATATCCACACTCACAGTGGGAGATTTTAACCTATTTTGTCATTGATAAATAAAACCAACAAAAGTTAGCTAGAGTATTTGAGGACTACCTTTATTAACAATGGTTAATTATTAAACAGGTCTCTGAGCATACTTCCTCTCAGAATGGTCTGAGTCTCTGAGTTTTGGCTAGTTTGTAGAGCTGTGTCATGTTTTTTGTATAGTTGATGTGTTTCTGTAAAGCTGCAAGTCAACTGGTAATTTTAAAAGTGAATGATACTGGGGTAGTTGGCTGGCTCAGTCAGTAGAGCATGTGACTCTTGATCTTAGGATCATTTTGGGCATAGGGCTTACTTAAAAAAAGAGAATGATGCTTTTATAAAGGACTGGGTGCATGACTTGGTTAATTGTCACACTAGAACTTATCATACTTGTCTTGGTTTTGTGAACAGGGAGCTCTGAATATTTAGGATGGTGTCTTGGACCTTATGGTGAAACTAGCTCCAGAACCTGAATAACAGTAGGTTAGCTGGGTTTCTCCATCCCTGTGGTTTCTTGCACGTATTCCTCTTTGTTGACCATTTGATTCATGCTACAGAATGCCTCAGTGGGCACATTGGAAATAGGGTGTGACTCAAGTCTTACTTTTTGGAGACAGTACAGTTGAGAGGATTGAGTCAGATCTCTCCTGGGTCTTTTCCTGGAAACACAGCTTGATCCCTTCAACATCCCAGAGCAGAGCTTTTTTTTAAAGATAGCACACCAGCAGTCCAGCGTATGCTTTTTCAAATCTTCTGTGAGTAAAGTGGGAAGGTTTTAAGTGTTTGCAGAACATTTGGGTCTGTGGCTTCTGCCAAAATAAGTGTTAGCATATGGTTTTCTTCTTCAGAAAGGATTGGCAAATGTTAAATTACCTTTTTCATTTTCATTTAATTTATTAGAACCTTTAATTAAAATTGGGTATTAAGGAGTGATGTGTTTGTGTGTGTGTGTGTGTATAGTGCCAGTGAAAATCCCATTTATTTTCTACTTGTTTCTTTACTTTCTGAAATCTGAGTAGTCCGGACAAAAAAATAAACTCTTTTGATGGGTTAAAACTAAATTACGAAGAGAAACCTACGTGTTAATATGTACATGGGAAGGACCTTATTAAATCTGTGTTTACATTTATCAGCAGCCTAGTCTAAAATTGTGCCTTCCTTGAAAGCAGAGTGCCCAGGAGATCTATGTAGCTCCAGTGAGTATGTGTTTTGGCCTTTGTGCCTGATGGAGATAGTACAGAGTGGCAGCTTGAATTGATGTTGATCCTGTGCCCTCAACTTCTAGACCTTCACCTACCAGCCTCCCACCCACCCAGCCAGCCACAAACAAATAATTAGCAAGCACTTAATATTTCCGAGCACCCGACTAGTTGCTGAGAAGACAGAAGAACAATATGATGAGAACATGACCTCAAGAGCCAATGGCTTAGTGACAATAAGTAAATAAAAGTTTTGTACTTGTGAAACAGTCTTATAATACTAAGTGACTGGTTAGCAGGGCATAAGGTATCTGGGAGGGAGGACATATTCAGGGTTATCTAAAGTTGTCTTAATTCAGACCAGGAGGTAGTGGTGGTAACTGATAAGAGGTAGATTCAGTAAGGTAATACCTAAAACTAGGATTTGTGGAGAGAAGAAAAAGCTGTTTCCAGGTCGTTTGGAGGTAAGTCAAGAGCCTGATTTTTTTTTTTTCCCCTCAGGAGCTACAAGAGCTTAGGACAGGAGTATTGAGACCAGGCTGGAGAGCTGGTCAGAGTTCCCTTGTGAAGGATTCCCCTTTTTCTTCAAAGGTTTAGGGGCATTATTCTGAAGGCATGGGCCTCAGTGGGTTTTAGTCACAGGAATGAAATGATTGGACTTACATTTGAGAAGGTCCCTCTGGTGGCAATGTCAGGGAAAGGGTAGGATGAGTTGCTGCAAAAAGAAAAAACTGTTGTTTGAGCTAATTCCTGGTTGTCAGGAGGTAAAAGCAGCCTTTGGGGCTGAAGCTGGGAGGGAGAGATGAGGGAGGACTGCCAGGTGTCTAGCTGAGGTAACTGGAAGAAAGGAGGGGATGCCATTCAGCAAGGGAGTGATGCGAAGGAAGTGGGGTCTAGAGGAGGAATTATGGGTTTAGTTTTAGACACTGACCTGGTCATTCTTAGGACTTCTGCATTTAGCTGTCCAGAGAGCAGCTGTCGACATAGGGGAGGAGTCAAAGATTGGGTAACATCACCCAAGGAGATTTTATACAGAAACAGAAGAGGGCAGTGGAAGGAAACTTAGAGATAAATGCACAGGTTTTTGTTCTTTATAATTATCTACTACCTGTGTCACATGGAAAACAGATTTGGTATCTTGGAAGTAAACAGATAAGATATTTTCCCTTTGGGCTTTTCCAGGTATTGATTTATGTTACTTTAATCTAAAGAGGTGAACTAATAGAATACTACTGAAACTTGGAATGGTAATGTTCTGGCTTTTTTCTTGATGGTCATGACCTTGTAGTGTAGTACCTGCAAGAGCTGTAGGGACCTGTTTGCCTTCTGGGTGTGGCGTAATCATTTCCTCCTGATCGGTGTCTGTTTTGGTCTGCCAGTTTGAAGAAATAAAATTATTGTCTAATTATCGAAGCAGAAAATAATGAGCCTTTGGAATTTTTGTGTGTGTGTATCTTTTGGGAAATTCATTTATGGGATGTAGGGTTAGAGAAGAGTAATTGGTGGAGGGGTCTTGGCTTACATATTCCTTGTTTACACACACACACACACTTAGGGCAGAGAAGGTAAGAGAGAAGGTGAGTATAAATTTTAACCATCTTCTTAAAACCTAGCTGCAAAAACATGGGTAATATTGATTTTTATTCATTGGATATTATTGATTTTTATTCATTCAGGGATTATTTAATGAATTCCTGCTGTGGTGATCAAGTCAGTTAGCATCTGGGCCCACACTGAGCTCATAGAGGCAATGAGTGCCAACCTTATATAGTCCTCTCCTGCTTTCCAAATGGCGGACCCACCAGACAGAGTTCCAAGATGGCCAGCTCTCCACTCTTTTCTCCTCATAATCTCCCCACAGCCATTTAAGAAGTACAGATCACCTCACTGACTGTGGGGACACATGGCTGATAGCACCTTGGGAAAATCTAGCCCTTTATAGATGACCTGTTGGAGACACCTCCATGTGTGATACACACTGCCCTCTCAGCTGGCTTTTGTTAAAGGAGGTTGAGGGAGAATGGTGTTTACAGGGTACTGGGGTTTTTGGAATCCCCGTGCCCTGGAAACACTCATCCACATCTTACCTTGACTCTGACTTTTCCTTTATGCTTAGGTTACTCCGTTGTTGCTGTTGAATACTTAAAAGTACCATTTCACTGTGGTCCTGGTGGGGCTTAGGATGTTTTGCTTTAACATTACCCTGGGGGGGGGGGGAAGACTCCATTATAAAAAATTAGCTGTTTGATAAGGATATTATCTTAGGACAGATGGAGCATATTGAAGAAAAAAAATGACCCTGATATTCAAGTTCTTAGACATTCAAGTGAAATGATTGAATAAAAAGAATAACTGAAAGCATTGATATTTCTTTTGTACACAGCCTTTTTCTTTCCACTTTTTAAGGAAAAATGGTATTGTTAAAGAACAGACACCATTAAAGATGAATATTTGGGACAAAATGTGCTTATGTGGTTTGAACGACTTATTTAAAGCTTAAGGGAAAGGATTAGCACTTGCTTGTTGAGAAATCTTCGGAAAGCAGTCACTGATCTGGGGATAAGTCAGTAGGGGGGTAGGAGGAGGGACATGTGGGGGAAATGGTGGGAGTGGGGCTCACTCAGGAGTCAGGTGTGGAGGGAGTTGGAGCCCCGGTAGATGGCTGCCTTGGAGGCCCTAGTGTGGCTTGTTCTCAGTAGTCAGCAGGTGGCACCAGATAGCCAGCACAAATTCTGAGAGGTATGTAGTGTTTAGATTTGACCTTGGGTTAAATTGCACTTTCTCTGCTTTCAGAAATTTGGAATTTATAATAACTTCATATTTGTTTTTCCACGTAGAGATGGCTGAACTTTATGAAAGCCATTGGTATTGACACAGTTATGAAAATTAACCACCTCCAAGATCAAATGGTACATGACACGATTGACTTTTCTTTTTTTTGAAGGGAGTTATGACTTGGTGTTGAAAGCGACAAACAGATCAATATAATGTACTTATTGGCTTAGGTTCCTGTCATTTTTTGTGTGTTTTTATGAAATCTGGTAAATACATTACTAATGTAGATGTTAAAGTTAATCTACTGATAAGTTTTTATATTGTTGGGATTGATTATGTCTATGTGATTGGTAGCCAGGATTTTACTCCCATTCAAATGCTTGTGTTTGAGCAACAGTGGATGATTATATGGGTCATTGACTTATTCATTCTTCCAACAAGCTGTCCTGCTTCTCAACATAAAGGCTTTCCCTTGCCTGGAATGCTATTTCTCTTGATCTGGGCATGACCTGTTCCCTTTTAACATTGAGATCTCACTTTAAATACTGACTCCCAGAGGCCTTCCCTGACCACCAGATCTGAAATATGAAATAGTCTCAATCTCTCTTTTTTTCTTAAATTGAGGTACATTTGATGTATAACATTATGTTAATTTAAGGAAATCAACAGAATGTTGGTCTGATATATTTCTGTATTGCAGTATGATCACTACTGTAGCATTAGCTGCACGTCTATCACATCACGTAATTAGCATTTTTTTTCTTTTTTTTTGGTGGTGGTAACAGTAAGATCTAGTCTCTTAGCAGCTTTGAAGTTTATAATACAGTGCGGTTGATCATGACTCTCTTGCCTCACTCCACTTTTTTTCTTTCAACTATTTTGCCTTTTTTTGTGTGCTTTTTGTCCGGCTCCTCCTACAAGGCCATAGGTTTCCCTGGAGCCGAGTCCTTATCTTGTTTGTTATCCCTAGCATCTGAAACGGTGCTGAGCACGTAGTAAGTCCTCAATACATTCTGGTTCAGTGGATGCATCATAGCTGTGTTGAAGAGGGAAGCAGCTGTATTTAAAGCTAAAGGTATTCTCATAATTCTCTGAGGGCATTTTGATGAAGTGAAGATAGCAGTGGACCAAAAGATGAGGCCCAGGTTCTTGTTTCTCATTTGTTCCTGTAGAATACTGTGCCCTGGATAGGTCCCTGAGAACTGGGTGTTGGTCATAGAATTCGTAAATAACAGCAATATAAATAATTGTAGTCATTCCTTAATAAGCCTCTACCGTACACTGGAACAGTCATTGGTGACTTACATTTACTATCTCACTTGATCTTAGGTGTCTGTTTTGTAGTAGGAATGAGATATTTAGGTCAAACGATCTGTTCTCTTATATAACATTTTATGAATTTCCAGGAGAAGCTAAAAGATTATAGTATAGAGTAGAAATAAATGAGTTCATTCAGAAGCCCCAAGTAGATATTCACCTAGCTCCAATAAAACTTTAAAATTTCAAAGCTTAAACTTTAAAAAGAAGGGGGAAATCCACCCTGAACTGGGTGTCCGTCATTTCATTCAGTCCTCTCAACGTGGAGATTATCTTTCCTTTTTAATGATTGGGGAAACTGAGGCTCAGAGATGTTAAGTACACTGGCCAAGGTCACACACGTGTTATGAGGCAGTGCTGAGGTTCCAAATCATCTTCGATTGATCCCAGAAATCTGTTCTTGACTTGTAGGAATTGTTAATTCACCCAGTGGGCTTCATGGGAACGCAGCACACTTTAGACATCTAAATCAGGTTTTCTTTCTTTCTCCCAGAACTCTAAGAAGGAGCTGATGTGGAGGAGCAGCTGAGACCGTTCAAGATGACGACCACAGTAGCCACAGACTATGACAACATTGAGATCCAACAGCAGTACAGCGATGTCAACAACCGCTGGGACGTGGATGACTGGGACAATGAGAACAGCTCTGCGAGGCTCTTTGAGCGGTCCCGCATCAAGGCTCTGGCAGGTAAGTCTCATCGTTAGGGTCTGTGATCAAAGGAACGAGACTGATGCAAAGCGAAAGTCAAGCAAAGCTTTATTTCGCGCCAAGCATCAGAAAGCAAACCGACCGGTAGGGGCCGTCTCTTACGAAGAGGCGACGACAACGACACCGACAAGGCTGCTCCGGAGGAGGCCGCTCTGGAGGCCGCTCTGGAGGAAGTCGTTCTGGACAAGGCCGCTCCTCAGACGAGGCCACTTTTGGATGACTACCGCTCCTGGTGGCACTGCTCCCGGCGGCGAGGCCGCTGCCAACGACTACAAGGATCAGGACGACCACGACGCTCCTGACGACCATGACGACGCTGCTCCCCACGACTACCCCAACGACTACTACTACCCCCCCAATGGCTATCCCAACAGCTATCCCAACGGCGGCTACTACTCCTCCTATTCCCCCTCACAGACTAACCTTTATAGAGGTGGTTGAGCGCGGCCCACACACAGGTAGCCAATGAGATTTCAACTCACCACAGTAAATATATGTGCGCCCCACTGATTGGATGTCTCCATCCGGTTGGCCTGCCCCTGTACTCGGGGTTTGCAAGTAAGTTCCACTAGGAGGGGCAGGGTCAATCTAAGTTTACAACCAAACGGCTCCCTCTGGCTAACTAGGCCCTTACAATCATGTCCTGTTACAGAGGCCCAGGGGCCCTTATAGCTCCCTTTAAAATCACCTGCCGTTCTCAGGTCATGATCTCAGGGTCCTGGGATCGAGCCCCGCATCGGGCTCTCTGCTCGTCGGGGAGCCTGCTTTCCCCCTCTGTCTCTCTGCCGGCCTCTCTGCCTACTTGTGATCTCCCTCTGTCAAAATAAATAGATAAAATATTAAAAAAATAAATAAATAAAATCACCTGCCGTCTCCGCAACAAGGAGGTCTGCTCACCTCTGTTTATATATGTCCCAGGAGAGCAAGCTGCCCATTGCAAAAGATATCCAGGTCCATATTTGGAGAGCTGTCAATCCTAAGGCAAAAATGATTGATTTTTTTGAGCTGCCCTAGGTTTGTAAGAATTTTTGACTCCTCCTACATTTCAAAATAACGCAGCTTATTGGACTATATACAGAAAAATACACAAATTAGCCTGTGTGCTTTATTATATTAGTTGACTAGACTTGTTACAGTAGTAGAATACTTACTTTGAGTGACAAAGGGTAGTTAGTATCCCATGCAAGGGTTTTAGATGTAAAAAAGCAATAGCTTTATCTGGTAAGGGCATGTTTAATGCTACAACGGGTAAGTTTGCTATTGATTCATTAAAATTAGCAGAAACACATCCTCCCTTTGTGATCTCACTCCCTTTTTGTTGTTGAATACTTAGAACATACTTTCACCCTTGCCGTAGTTGGGGTGGGCAGTGTCTTACCCTGAAATTGCCCTGAAAATCCAGAAAGGTTTCCATCATGATGAAAACTCAGCAGTGCTGAATATATGTAAACTAGAGATCAAAGCAGAGTCATTTAAGGTCTTGCATCTGTACTTTGAGATTTCAAATCAAATGCTTTCCGAATGAGAAAAGTGGGTTAATGATTTTTTTTTTTCTTAATGTTATTGATTATTACCCATAAATTATAGCCATGTCAGCCAGGTAAGTATACTGTTAATTGTTCATATAGCTGACTTTTCTTGTTACCTTTATGGTGTCATCTGATTATGATGCATGTATCGTTCAGAGTTCTCTTGACTGTAAGCAATAGGAAACCTAACCCAAAGTGGTTTAAATGATAAAGAGAATATATTGGTCACATTGAAGACAAATTTGCCCTTTAAAGCAAGACTTACTCCTGGGCTTAAATGGTGTGACCAGGGCCCAGTTTCTTTCTCTCTATTTTTGGCCTTGTAGTTCCAAGATGACTGCCCCAGGTCCCAGATCTGCCTGTAAGGATATCCAGGAGAAAAGAGCACCTCTGCTGCCCCAGTATTTCTACCATGGCCCTAGGAGCAGCCTCACTGGCCTGACTAATCCTGACTTGTGTCAGAGGCCTCCCTCAGAATCTCTGTCCAGGTGGAGTCAGAGAAGAGGATATGCTGACTGACATCAGCTAATCAGGACACACTTCTGGAGTAGTGAGGGGGGTTGTGCAGTGAGGTGAGGAAGGGTCAGCCCCATCTGAACAGTTTGGCTAGAAAATTTGGAATATTACAGGAAGGAGGAAGGCAGAAGTGGATATGGGGGATGCAGCCAACTAGATGCTATAGGAAAATTGTCCAGTTGCCTTAGGATAATGTGTCTCTTGAGTGGTGGTGATTTAATGACCTTTCTCGAGCTAGCCTGATCTGAGGGCATAAATGAATGATTAACCAGGTAGTCATTCTAGAATTGGAAGATTTTCTAGCTTATTCATTAACATGGAACCTTATGGAAACCTTGATCCTGGCTTGTGCCAGTGGATTGATTTGTACTTTGATCTCTTACCTCTTTTTCTTGTATCTTCATTTAAGTCTTTAGATCAGGACGATATTGGTGGCCAGTTACCTTTGATCATGAGTCAGTTACTGATTCTAGGCTACTACGTATTACTTCCCTTGTAAGGAAAATTGTACCTGCAATTGTAGAGTAGTTCCTTGCTCTTAGTATCTGATTTTTCCTGCAATTCCAGGGGAGATCCCCAACTGTCCTTAGTATTGATCAGTTGTCCTAACACTTCCTAGGGTGGCTTTCTCTGTTATCTAGGTCTCTGAACTATGGTAGTTATGATAGTAATAGTAAGCATTTAACATGGCGCTTCCCGTGTGCAGGCGCCGTTCTAAATGCATTGTATATATTAACAGTTAATCCCATAACAACCATATACAAGGGACAGTACTGTTATCTATAGTGTATAGATGAGGAAACTGAGGCATAGAGAGATTAAGTAACTTGCCCAAGGTTACACTGCTCATAAGTGGCTAAGGCAGACTGGCTCCAAAGTATACTCTTTCCTATTTTTCTATATTCAGTAAAATATAAAATGATTCAAATCTCACTTGTATAGAATATTGATATTGGGTAACTGAAACAGGCTTAAGAAAAAAAGATCGTAAAAGGCTCAGGAAAAATCTGTGGTCCAGAAGAAGCCATGAGTAACCAAGAAAGTTACTGAAAACGTGTTGCCTCTAGGTTAAATGATGTCTAGAAAAAGAATTGCTTTCAGTGCATCCAGTAGATACCAGGAAAACCATCTGTTTATTGGAGGAAATTTTCTTGTTACCTAACTCTCTATTCTGTGGGACAGAAAAATCTCTGAGCTTTCTAAGAATCTTATATGTTGAAAATAAGAGCAACAGAATTAAAAAAGAGAGAGAGAGAGTACCAGAACAGTTCAGCAGTGTCTGGAACTGGGCTTCTAGAATGTGAGCATGCATCATAATTGCCTGGTCATTTTGTAATTGCTGGGCCCACCGCAGTTTCTGATTCAGTAAGTCTAGGATAAGGCTTGGTGATAAACATTTCTAACAGAGTCCCTGGTGATGCTGATGTGACTGCTCTGGGGAATCACATTTCAAGACTGGTGTGGAGTCTTGGTGGTTGACTGGCCTATTTCCCTGGGTGTCTGAGACCATTCATCCATCTAGACCCAGCTCAAGTCTAGTAAAAATTGAAGTATCAAACTCAACAGAGTTACGTTAAAGGCACACTTTAATGTGGGAGTGATGTGGAAGGCTGGCACCTCATTCTGAGAAAAGAGAAATATCTTCCTATCTCTTAGAGGGAAGTAGTATAATGATAGATGCAGCATGAGGGAATGCTTACAAATGCATGTTCTAAAGTGGGAAATCTTGGCTAGCATGGTGGAAATGTATATAGCAAGTTTCCCCTCCCTCTCAAGTGCTCTACATGTTGAGTCTTCTTTAGACTACAGTCCTGAAGCTTGGGGTGATACATAAAAGACATTACTGCATGAATTCATCTTTTTACAGTACATTTTGTATTGACAGTGTAAACACCACCTTGGATTGTGTCCTTTACTAAGTGGCTTTAAATGTTTGTATCTCTGAGGAAATAAGGTGAGGTAAATTACTTACTATAAATTAATTTTTACCCAGTTTACGGATATTTTCTGTTAGTAGGCTTGCTATGTATAGATGTTTGATATATAGGTAATATACATTATGTATAGGTATATGTTCTTCCTGTGAGTTGTAAAAACTGTTCTTAATTTCAGTTTTACTTTCCTTTATTCTCTTCTTGCTTTTAGCTTTGTGTTATAATAAGAAATACTGTGTTTGTCCTCAGTCCTGGCACAGAACTCATAAAACCCTTGGAATTTGCTTTTTGTTATTCATGAAAAGCCATCTTCCTCACACCTGGATTTGTGCTGGGGGAGGTGACTGAGGGTGAGACCTTTAGCTCTGTTATGATGGTACTAGACGGGGCACCTGGGTGGCTCAGTGGGTTAAAGCCTCTGCCTTCAGCTCAGGTCATGATCCCAGGGCCCTGGGATCGAGCCCCACATTGGGCTCTCTGCTTGGCGGGGAGCCTGCTTCCTCCTCTCTCTCTCTCTCTCTCTCTCTCTCTGCTTACTTGTGATTTCTGTCTGTCAAATAAATAAATAAAATCTTTAAAAAAAAAAAAAAGGGATGGTACTAGTCACTGAAATGACTAAATAATGAGAAGGTGGGAACTTAGAGCCCACCTTCTGGGTAAGAGGGGGGCCTAGAGATTAAGTTTAATCTCTATGGTTGATTTAATCAATCATGTCTATGTATTGAAACTTCCCTAAAAACCCCTAAGTGACTTGGGTTTGGAGGATTTGAAGAGCTCTTGGGTTGGGGAATACATGAGTGTGTTGGAAGGGTGGTGGGTCCTGAGAGGCCATGAAAGTTCTGTGCCCCTCCACCACACCTTGTCTATAAACCTCTTCCATTTGGCTGTTTCAGCAGACATAAGTATTTTCCTGAGTTCTGTGAGTTGTCCTAGTAAATTTTTGAACCTAAGGGGGTTGTTCATGGGAACCCATGAACTTAGAGCTGATCAGTCAGAAGTATGGTGGCCTGGGACTTGTGACTGGCATCGGAAGTGGAGGCAGTCTTGGGGGACAGATCCCTTAAGCTGGAGGATCTGCGGCTCACTCCAGACAGTTAAGAGAATTGCATTCTGGGACACCCATTTGGTGTAAGAGATTTCACAGGGGAGATGGCTTCTCTAGTACAGTGTGGAACACATCCGTGTTTTAAAAACATGGGAATCAGGCCTGCAGTCCCTTGTCAAGTGCCAGTTTATCATCACAAAGATGAGAGGGTCTGGGGTTACATTGCCTCAGGAGCTTTGAATCTTTCCAGTCTCGTTAGACTTTTTTGCTTGAAAATTAGTCTGATTCACATCGCAGTCACTCATCACCAGCCCTCCCGGTCTTTAGTACCCGAAACATCAGAAGAAAACACGAGTGGAGTCACAGGGAAGTGAACTTTGCTATCTTCATCATCTGTCTAGGGAATCTCCTCGTGGGGACAGAAACATCAGCTTTTTCCCATAGTAGAGAAAAGCTTCATCTGAAAGTTTGCCCTCACACAAGTTGGGTGAAGAGCGGGGGTCTGTCAAGACGTTAACTTGCAAAAGGCCAAGACTTAGGAATGTTTTAGAAAGTAATTAGAATTAAGATGGACTGTTGCCCCATGTTCACAAATTTTATATATACGAGACTGGGGAGATTTATACTTCTGCCTAAACTCTGTGCTCCCATTTATAATTTAGAAGGAAGTTGAGAAAAGCCTTGGTATATCATGTTGTGTAGCAGCGAGATGCCATGCCGATTCAGCCTTAGGGCAGAGTGCTGTGAAGTGACTTTTATGCATTCTGTAAATGATTTCCCACATCCCATGATGGCATACCCACATTCCTGACCTCTGATCACATGCCGCAGCACTGTGGAACATGTGCTGGTGAAGAAAGGGATTCAAAATAAGCGGGGCTTTTTGTAAAGCAGCACTTTATTTGAAATAAAAACGTAAAACCTAATCTTTTAAAGAAATGTAAAAGGTAAATATTTTCTTTTTCTAAGTGATAAGTGTTTATGGTTGGAGGTTATATTTTGTACAGTCAACACAAATCCTTTAAAGACTACAACATTTCGCTTGAAAATATTGATGAAGTTGGGGCGCCTGGGTGGCTCAGTCAGCTGGACATCTTATTCTTGAAATTCGGCTCAGGTCATGATCTCAGGGTCATGAGCTTGAGCCCCCAGCCCCCGTGGAGCTCTGTGCTGTGTGTGGAGTCTGCTTAAGATTCTCTTTCCCCCTCCCCCCAGCAAACACACTTTCTCTCAAAAAAAAAAAAAAAAATAATAATAATTAGAATTAATCTTTGTATCAAAACTCATAAACAGTGAATTTTAAAAATTGGGAAGATATAGACCAAAATAGTGTTTATTTCTCCATGATTTTCCTTTTTACTTACCTGAATTTTTTCCTGAAATAAAATCTGAAATATTTTGTAATGAGGAAAACAAAGCATAAAAACATCTTAACATCTAATATCACATTCATAAGCTTAAATTGCCCCCCCCAATCATAACATAGAAAAATGGTAGGGAAAAGCCCGTGTATAAATAAGTTAAAAAAAAAAAGGAGGAGAAAAAAGACATTAAAAATGAAATTCCTTTGGGAGATGTCACTCATCAACATTTATGAGCTAAAATTATGCCTAAGAGTCTTTCTGCTAAGCTATGGACTTAGCAAAAGAAATTGACCTTGAGTTTACATGGTTAGTGGGGAGTCAAGGACAGCTGATAGCCATAGAAAAATGAGCTGAAGGCACTTAATTGTATCCTTTACATTACATCCATAAAGTATATAAGTTATTAGTTGCTATATTTATAGGCCAGACTCCCTTTAAACATAGTCATTTAAGTGACCAAGAATTTTGGTGGAGCATTTAATCAGCTAAACCACTGATATGTTTTAAATATTTAGAGCAGGGTTGCCTGAAAGAAATATAATACTAGCCATGTATGATTTTTAACTTTCTAAGTAAGATATTCCAGTTAATCAAATCATCCAAAATTTTATCATATCCAATGTGCAATCAAGTATAAGAAGTTAGACACTTCAGATTTTTTTCTAAGTCTTTGAAATCCGGTATGTATTTTACTACCCACATTTCTTATGGTCAGTAGTCATGTGTGGCCAGTGAGTGCCTTCACACAGACACTATTTTATTGGCTAAAACCTTATAGATCCTGCCAAACAAATGTGAGCTTTAAAATACCATCAAGGGGGCGCCTGGGTGGCCCAGTGGGTAAAGCCTCTGCCTTCAGCTCAGGTCATGATCTCAGGGTCCTGGGATTGAGCCGGCATCGGGCTCTCTGCTCAGCAGGGAGCCTGCTTCCCCCTCTCTTTGCCTGCCTCTCTGCCTACTTGTGATCTCTCTCTCTCTGTTGAATAAATGAATAAAATCTTTAAAAAAAAATACCATCAAGTATTTGGTCTAGGGTATATTTATAAAACAGTAGGTATTTGGCCATGTAGCTAAATGTGAATTTAAATTCTGATCAGGAATAATGCATCAGTTGAATTATTAGTGTAAAAATGAATACTAGTCCTTTTTGTGCTCTTTTAAGTGGATACAAGGTTGCAACAGATCCTGAGCACATCTGCACTCTGCTCTTTCAGCTGAAATTTTGGCACTACTCTCAAGCACTGTTTTTGGATGCGGAAGACTGACTAGCACACTTGTTTAAAAATGCATAATTCAAGGGCCCCCATAAGTTGAGATTCACTAATGTAAGAGGGAGCCCAGTAGTCCACAATTTTTAATGCATATGATACAGTTTGAAGAAACGCTTTTCTGGGACAAGGCCATAGTGTTCTCACTTAGTATTCGTATCTTCTTACCTCTGAGTATTAACCCCCAAAGCGAAAATCAGCTTTTTATCTCTTTAAAATAGTAGTCTGCCCCTTCTCCCAGTAAGTAGGTCACAGTTTACGTTTAGATACCTTGACACCTAAGAAGCCTTCATTTTCTGCCCAAATTGAGTATAGGGCTGTCTCTTGGCAAGAGGGGCACATTCTTCCTCTAATCCCAGGCCTCATTCCAGCCGCTGTGTGGGTGGATCCTCCTGGTCCCAACCCGTGATTGAGTCCCCCCCTGCCCCAACCCCTATCACTGTTGGGGCGTTCTCATTTTTAATCTCCAGGAGGGCAGAATATTTCTCTGGGCCTAAATTAGAGTGTGCATTAAAATTTCTAGGGAAACTTGAAAAGTATATCCTAAAGAAAATCCTGCAGTGATAGATAAAAAAGATTCAGGCACAGGGTTTTCTCTAACTCAAGAGAGTTAGAATCTGTACACTGAGAATTGGAGTAGAACTTGCCATCACTTTCCCCCATGTGACTGCAAATTTCAAGCTATTGTTAAAGTTATGTACTTAAATTGTTCACTTAATTCCAGAATAGATAGACCTGCATTTGGAGGAGGAAAACCTACTTTTAAAGCCCTAAAAGGTTTTTAAGTTTACCTTTTTCCAGAGATATCTTAATGTTTTTTCTACCTACAATCATGAATTTTTTTTTTATTTTTTAATTTTTTTTTTAAAGATTTTACTTATTTATTTGATAGAGAGATCACAAGTAGGCAGAGAGGCCGGCAGAGAGAGAGGGGGAAGCAGGCTCCCTGCTGAGCAGACAGCCCAATGTGGGGCTCTATCCCAAGACCCTGGGACCATGACTTGATGTGAAGGCAGAGGCTTAACCCACTGAGCCACCCAGGTACCCCTACAATCATGAGTTTTTTTGTTTTTTATTTTTTTTTAAGATTTTATTTATTTATTTGACAGACAGAGATCACAAGCAGGCAGAGAAGCAGGCAGAGAGAGAGGAGGAAGCAGGCTCCCTGCTGAGCAGAGAGCCCGATGCAGGGCTCAATCCCAGGACCCTGGGATCATGACCTGAGCCGAAGGCAGAGGATTTAACCCACTGAACCACCCAGGCGCCCTACAATCATGAGTTTTTAATGAGGTAGTTTAGATATTGGCTTTATATTTTTTATGGTCTCCTGTAATATGATGGTTTTACTTAGAAATCTTCCAGGATTAGACTGTTAATTCATAATCTGCTGGCCCTACCAAAAAAAATATATGTGCATATAAAAATATGTACATATATAATATACATGTGAATAAGAATATATAATATGAATAATATATATGAATAAAGTATAATATATACATATATATAAAACATATATATGTAAGAAATATTTGACGTTCTAGTGAGAGTACAAAGCCAGCATGCTATTGGGTATACAAAGAAGTCTGTAAAACATGGTCTAAAATTGTCTAATTGGTAAGATAAAACCTATTTACATGAAACATTAACTAAACATGTATGCCAGGGCCAGGAAGGTGGTAGAGGCAGTTAGTGCTCTAGTAATCTAGAGGCAAGGGGTGATCACAAGAGGAAGAACGGCAGTCATTTGAAGAGGATGGATAGAATCCGTGAAGATCATTGGAACTTGGGAAGGGATGGGGGCCTGAACCTGGGCATGGCTGCTTTGTTTCCACTGCCACAAAACCGAAGAGGCCAGGCTGCAGATCCCTGAGGACCCCTCTCATTAAAACACAAAGTCTGCCTTTGGCTTCTCAAGCTTGGACTCATTCCTTTAAAATTAATTGAGAGCTTTTCTTATTTGCTCACCCACCCACCCTGTTCAATGGAACCCTTCTATGGCCCAAGGGAAAGACTTCTCACCTGAGGGAGTGGGTTTTTATAGTCAGGATTAATAGGGCTTTAACAGCTATCCATTATTTTCCTCATCCTCTCTTGAAGCTATTTCCCTAAATTTTGCATTATTTGGGATTATTTGAGAGAGAGGGGCATGGTCCCTAGTGCATAGTAAATGCGCCGCCCATTATTTGTGAAATCGGAATCTGCAAGAGCATTTCATAACTAAGAGGCTCATGGAAAACTACTGAGGAGAAAGTCTGCTTAGGTCATTCCATGTACTTCCAGGTTGCACCCTCAATTTATTTTCTGTGTACATACGGCTTCAGTAGTTTCCTGACCAGAGGAATGCAGGAATCCTTTCTTGTTCAGGTATAGTTCTATCAGGTTTTCTTTCCCTCCATTTCCTCTGACTGCTGGAGACAACCCCTCCCCACTCTGGATATCAGTTTGGGTTCCTGCTGCTGTTTCTTACACCCTTGACATTGTGTTCTCACCTTAGCAATGCTGACATCCCGTAGTGCCTGAGGTAAATGATCCTGGTGGGGAGCACGGCCTGCCCTTCCTCTCCTTCACCACACTGCTTAACCACACCACCATTCCCTCTTCCTAACCCAGCCCACACTCCTACCTGTCTTCTAGAGCCTCATTCTTATTTCTCAAGCCACCTGGCAGGACTTCTTCCCTTGAGCCTCACTCCCTTAAATCCTCTCTTATTTCATACTTAGCCTTTGCCTTAACTCCTTTTCCCACCCTACCAAAATACTTAAGTCAGCCTCTTACTTTTAAGGAATTGAATCAATCACCATTTCTATGAGAAAATCCCATACATTAAAAAATATATATATATTTTATTTATTTGACAGAGTGAGTGAGATCACAAGTAGGTAGAGAGGCAGGCAGAGAGAGAGGGAGAAGCAGGCTCCGTGCTGAGCAGAGAGCCTGATGTGGGGCTCGGGGATCCCAGGACCCTGAGATCATGACCTGAGCCGAAGGCAGAGGCTTAACCCACTGAGCCACCCAGGCGCCCCCCCCATACATTTTATGATTAATTTGTCAATGAACTTATTAGGAAATATAATCTATCTTCTCTTGTTGGGGACTGCCTGGGTAAGCAAGAGGAAAAACTCAAGATTTTTCTCTTCTCTTCGGCTTTTCCTGACTATCTCTGCCAATGTGCCCATCCCCATCTGTCTGACTCTTAAATATCAGCTTTATTGAGAGATAATTTACATATCATAAAATTTGCCTCTGTCAAGTACACACTTTAGTAAGGGTTGTTAGTATACTCATAGAGCTGTGTAGTAATCAACACTGATTCCAGAACATTGTTATCACCCCAGAAAGAAATCCTATACACATTAGCAGTCATTTCCCATTTTCTCACTCACTCTAGCTCCAGGCAACCACTACTCTACTTTCTGACTATGGATTTGCCTCTTCTGGGCATTTTATATAGAGGGAATCAGGCTATATGTGGCCTTTTGTGACTGGGTTTCTTTTACTTAACAAAACATTTTCAAGGTTCTTCGATGTTATAGCATGTATCAGTACCTCGTTTTTCCCTCTGCTCTCTTCTGTAAGTAATTGTGGCAGGTCAGTGAGAAAGAACAGGAAAATGCTATAAAAGCTTCCAACATCATAATACTCTTTTATCTGGCAGTTCCTGGAAACAGATAGCAGATCCATTGTAGGTATCTGAAGGTACTGTGGACTTGGGAAGTTTTTCATTTGGTTGTTTGAGATCTCATGTGGTCATTATTTGTGCCTTTATTAAATTCACTTACATAGTCTAACTCCTTCACCAGTTTCTACTAAAGGAGACCTATGAACAGGTACCATCATAGGAAGATAGAAAATACAGTTTGCATAACAGGACATTTGTAAAGTCCTCTACACTTTAAAACATGTCACATGATAAGAAAAAACTGAAAGTGTCAAAAAGTAGGTTTTACATTAATGCAGTTCACAGAGCTAAGGTCTTACATAACCATATCTTCAGTGATACCATTCAGTTTTTCTGATTTATAGAGAGATTGATGCCTAGATGTTAGATAGTTTCTTAAATTACATTTTGATTTTTGACACCAAGTTGATTAAAGGAGATGGTTTTGGTTATTGAAGTGTATATTTGTCAGTTTTGACATGATCCCATTAAATAGTAATCCACTTGGAGGGCTCTGGGTAGCAAGGTATCAAGCATTTGGTCTGTGTCTGCTCTTTGGCTTCTCTGTAAAGAAGCCTGCATTCAAAGTTATTTTTGGTTCTTCCTGGTTGTCAGGAACAGAAATTTACTTGAATTATCTGAATAAAAAAGGCTATGTCTTTAGTGGAGTAAGGGAGGAGTGGGGGTAGGGCTAACGCAAAATTTCAGGCTGACGAGACCTGGAAATCCATCAGTGACCGTGGCTGCTGAGGGGGTGGAGGCATCTTCATCTTTCACATGGGCTGTGGTCCTGGCTCACTGGAGCCCTGTGCGTAGAGAGAGTATCTGCCCCCTCCTAAATCAGCTCGCACATGGCTTTGGGGTACTGTAGTTCCAGTTCTCCTCTTGCCAGTCTTTTCTCTTTTGACCTCATTGCCCCATGACTCGCTAAGTATCCTGGTTTTCACTAGTTCACATCTCTTTGAGGTTGAATACAGAGATGGGGCTCTGATTGGCCCCAAAAATCTTTTTATACCAGGCTGAGACCAACTGGATACTTAGAAATGATTACATACATACACACATTTATTCATTTATTTATTTAAGATTTTATTTATTTATTTGACAGAGATCACAAGTAGACAGAGACAGACGCAGGCAGAGAGAGGAAGGGAAGCAGGCTCCCTGCTGAGCAGAGAGCCTGATGCAGGGCTCAGTCCCAGGACCCTGGGATCATGACCCGAGCCGAAGGCAGAGGCTTTAACCCACTGAGCCACCCAGGTGCCCCACACAATTATTTACGTATTTACATTTTAAGTAGGCTCCACACACAGCGTGGGACTCACTCAGGACCCTGAGATCTAGAGTCACATACTCTACAGGCTGAGCCAGCCAGGGGCCCGTGCAAATGATTACTTCTAGAAGAGTTATCCACGGGGTGCCTGGGTGGCTCAGTCAGTTGAGTGTCCGACTTGATTCTGGCCCAGGTCTTGATCCCAGGGTCATGGGATTGAGCCCCGTGTTGGGCTCTGTACTGGCCATGGAGCCTGCTTGGAATTTTCTCTCTCCTTCTTCCTCTCCCTCTGCCCCTCCCCTCCCAGCTCCCTTTCTCTCTCCCTCCCTCTCTCTCTTTAAAAAAAAAAAAAGAAGAAGAAAAGCAGCAGCTGTATCCACAATACTGGTGAAGAGCAGGAAGCCCTATGTATAAAACGTCCCAGCCCCATCCATCCACAGCTTAAAGGGCACTTGGCTGGCAGTTAGAGGCTGTGGTTGGCATTTCTAATGCAGAATTGTGATGTGGTGGAAGACTGTACTTTATATTGGGACTTTTGGGGAAAGATACAGGGGCATTCTGCATAATCAAGGGAAGAGTTAAAACAGCCAATCCGAGGGAAAGGCAGAATATAGACAGGCCCTGGAACCACAGAAATTAAGGTTTCCACCTCTTAGTCTGTTATTTTTAGCTTCTGTCTCTCCCCTTGGAGGTGGTCTTCCAACTGACTGAAACAGATGATTGCTGTCTGCCCCTGGACATTGCTGCCCGCCACTCTCCCCATTCTTCTAGTTCCAGTTGGAAACGTGGTGGTGGTGGTGGGGGTTTGATAGGGAGGCTATAGTTTACTAGGCTTTGGTCAGGGGGCTACTCCTGAACCAGTGAACTGTGGTGCAGGGTGTGGAGGGATGTAGAGCATGGCAGCTCTCTCTGCAGTCAAGGACTTGTTTCTGAAAAAGGAGATAGGAGCTGGGCAGATGACAATAAGTAACAAAAATGCTCACAGCACATTTTCAGATAGATTGATGTTCTTGATTCAGAAATAAAACTGTTACAAAATGATAAGGTGACATTTACTATTGTTTGCTTGCTTTCTTTAAAAAAAAAAAAAAGAAAGAAAAGGCAGGGGCACCTGGGTGACTCAGTTGGTTAACTCTGCCTTCTGCTCAGGTCATGATCCCAGATTCCTGGGATCGAGTCCTATGTTGGGCTCCCTGCTTAGTGGGGAGCCTGCTTTTCCCTTTGCCTCTTCCCCCCTCCCCTCTTATATGTTCTCTCTCACTCTAAATAAATAAATGAAGTCTTTTTTTTTTTTTTTTAAGAAAAGTAACTAGTAATATACAGCTTCCTTTAAGGTCTTTGAAGCAATAAAGTTCACAAAAAGAAATAAACATTAGCATTTCAGTCTTTTGAATATGCCTCTAATAAGAAGCTTCGTTTGCACCTAAGTTGTCAACTTGTGAATTTGACAATTTTGTTATTGGAAACAGTCTGTCCCATTCTGTCTTCTTGAGGCCTCAAACATCAGTACCACTCTTAGAGTATGACGGGTGCCCAGTAACAGAGCATCATTCCAGATTTTTTAGCATTACAACAATGTAAGCACCATATTAGCATGCTCCTTACCCACACTTAATCTATTTTGGGGAAGTAGATCGTGTGTATAAAATAAGCAACGAATATGACAGGATTACATAAAAGTTTTGTGATGTTTCCCCAAAACCTAAATCTTAGCATCTTAATTCTCTGGTTGAAAAGTCCCAGGGCACCTGGGTGGCTCAGTCAGCTAAACATCTGGCTTCAGCCCAGGTCATGATCCCAGGGTCCTGGGGATCATGGGGTCCTGGGATCAGGCCGCACATTAGGCTCCTTGCTCAGTGGGAATCTTCTTCTCTCTCTCCCTCTGCACCTCCCCCTTCCCATGTTCTCTCTCTCACTGTCTCTCCCAAATAAATATATAAAATCTTTAAAAAAAAAAAAAAAAAGAAAAACATGTCCCATTTCCACAGTTTTTCCTTATTCTCATTGGCGTAATCTTCAAGGGAATTTGCTGAGCTTGAGTTTTGACCTCTTTCCTGCAAACCTGTGAATTTTCAGAACCCTAAGGTAGTGACATAATTGGGCAATGGACACATGTTATTGGGTGAGGCTGAGAAAAATTTTGCCATACAGGTTTAAATTTCTGCAGACTCCTTAGATTTCTTGAGCACCTATGTGAAATTGCTTTATTAGTCGCATGATTGTGTCCGGAGGCATCTTAACAGCATCAGAGAGATGCTGGGCTGTTTGCCAGTCCCCAGACCTCCCTACGTTCCCCGTTACCTGTTGGAGCTCCCTGTAAGCCTTCAGGAAACCCAAGCCTCTCTACTGTCTCCATCCTGAGCCCTGGCTCCTCCTTGAAGCTATCTCCTGTGAGGTTCACACTGACCTTTTCAAGAAACTTCTTTGGCTGTTGTATTTCTGTATCCTACCCCCTGGGTTATATGAGTTTCATGTGTGTGCTCAAGGTGGGTGTATCCATATTCTCTCTCTAGCTGATCAGTAAACCCCTTGAGATCTTGACTGAATAATACTTCTGTCAACATTTCCTACAGTGCCTCATAGAAATCAAAATGCAGTTTGGTGCTTTTACTTGTCAGATTGAAGAGCCCATACATGATCAGAGCTACCAAGTTTCTACTTCATCTGGGGAAAATTTGCCCCTAATTTCTGTGATACCCATCAAAGAGTTAGTTCTTGTGTTTAAGAATTTTACATTAAAATGTAAGAGATAATTCCTTTTAAAAATTTGATGCATATCTTTTGAGATACTTTCTGTGCATAATATTGAAACACTTTTTTTCCCCCTTAGTAATAAGCAGAAACAGGACGAGTTGATAATTAGAATCTGGAGTTTAGTCTTTCTCTCACCACAGAGTATTGGTCTTAGATTTTCATTCTTACAGGATCTCTTTCCTCTACTACAATATTACTTATAGAGATTGCTTTGGAAGTTTGGGGTATTAATTTTAAGCTGGTACAAACCATTACACAGAGGATCGGATCTCTTTCACATGATGCTCTTGATCTGGCCCCTGCTTCCTTTTTGTGTTCCAAGTGTCTGCCCTTAGGGTTTTACACTTTTTTGCCCAGTAGAGCTACAGCTAAAGATATACTTGTCCAGTCCTTCCCTAGGCCATTACAGTGTTTCTGGATCTCTCTCAAAAGCTGTCTCTTTACCTTCCATGTTTCTGGATACTGAAGGTGCTTGATGGGGCATCTCTAAAGAGGCGCTCACTTTCTCTAAAGAGTCTGACGGTTTGCCTGTTTTCCCATGTGTCAGTTAGCCTTGAGTGGGTGCCAGCAATTGGAGTTTGATGCTTTAATTGTTCTTTACAAATTTGTAAATGCTGGCCACAGTTGTCCTCCTGGAATAATGTATCGTGACTTTCAGGACATAGGGAATTTGGTGGATACTGTGACCAAGCATGACAGGGAATGGAACATTGTAACTGCAGTTTATGGTTCCTAGAATACTTTTATTTCACTATGACGGCCAAAGGCCACTCATTCCTCAGGTTAGGCTACCCATGGACTAGAGTGCTGTTGTGGTTGTTGTTTTAACCAGTGTTTAATTTAAACCTTTTCTTCTTAGGTTGACAACGACAAAAGTTGTCCAGCCCCTTTCTGCAGGACTGGCAGTGTGTCATTTAGCCTGCTTGGCCCTTGGTCGATTTTTACCTTTTTTGAGATGGATTTGACAGTTCCATGGGTTGACAGTCCCAAAGCTGATATTGGAGAAATGAGTTTGTAGCCCAAATCAGTTAGCCTGACATACGTCCCTATGATGCAAATACAAAACTTTATACCTGAAACTGGTCCCTCTACAGAGGATTAGTTTGTTCTCACAGCTTCTTCCCTAAGCCCCTACACACACTATCCATGGAGTTGTCTCCAAGCATTTGAGGGAAGGCTAGTGTTAGAAGGGATGCTTGTAAATAATGTAGAGGTATTCAAGACTGCCTTGAGAAATACAGGATGGAGAGGAGGCAAGGCTGAGGATATACTTGATACTAATTCGAAACCCAAAACCCACAGCACTGAATTAACAGGTGTGCTTGTGTAGATGCCTTTGTGCATTTAATCAGGTGTAATCTTCAGGTGTGCCCACACGAAGATCTTTTTTTTTTTTTCAGCTCCCCCTCACATTCAGGGAGCCATTTTAATTGGCACACCTAACAGCATTATTGTCTGACTGAATTTTATCAGAGAGGATGACGTTTCTTTGTTTTTTAAACTGAACAGAAGACTCGGACTGGTCATGTTGATCCAGTCTATAACTGACTTAAGATTTTGACAGAAAAAAATTTGAGCAGAGTATCAGCAGGAATTATATTTTACATGTGATCAGTGCACACAAAAATTAATGTATATGGGTGCACTTGTGTATTCACCCACATTTAGGTTTCACAACATAATGCTGAACTTGAATACATGAGATGATACGATGTTTTCTATTCTCTTTCATTTTTTTTTAAATGCTCCTATTGATCTACTAATTAGAGTTTTTAACAGGAAATCCTGTGGTAGCAGGTGCATTTATTTATTTTTTAAACTTTTTTAAAAGATTTTTTAAATTTATTTATTTGACAGAGAGAGAGATCACAAGTAGGCAGAGAGGCAGGCAGAGAGAGAGGGGGAAGCTGGCTCCCCGCTGAGTAGAGAGCCTGATGTGGGGCTCGATCCTAGGACCCTGGGATCATGACCCGAGCTGAAGACAGAGGCTTAACCAACTGAGCCACCCAGGTGCCCCTAGCAGGTGCATTTAAAAGGACATCAAAGCAGCCTCTCTGTTTTTAAGCTGTGTGAATCATGATTATTAAATGAGTAAGGTGGTATTTGATTTTTTGTTTCATTCATTTATTAGTGAATGACTAAGTGAAATTTTATTGAGCACCTACTAGGTACTGGGATTAATATTAGAAATACAGAGATAGGTGATGAAATGAACACAAGTCTGTGGTCAGCAGAGAAGATTCTCACTTCTCACAAAAGAGGCAGCATCAGTTGGTGGAAGGGAGTTTTAGGCTGAGCAAATGGTGCCATGAATGGTGTGATGGTGCCTAGCTCTGTCAGGGAACCATGTGCAGAAGTGCTGAAGGAGCTTGAGTAAAACTCAATGCATAGACAAGGAGGGCCTTGAATGCCATGCCGAGGAGTTCAGCTTTTATCCTCTTGGCCAGTGGTTTCCAACATGTAGCTCAGGAGAATTTGTATTTTCAAATGGAATTTAATTTGTTACCTCATTATGTTAAATGGCAAATTTGTAGCCAGCCTGAATGAAACCAAGGGGTCTCCCCTAGATTTCTACCCCCAAGGGTCCTGAAGCCCCTGGTGACTTAACCTGAGAACCACTGACAACTGGACTTCTGTATCTGGAGGAGTCCTCTGGGGACCCCGTGGGGGATGGCTTGGGAGGTGGCTGGAGGGAGCCATCTTAGGAGAAGGTCATGTTTGTCCTGGGAAGAGATGAGGAGGAAGCCCTGAAACTGGGGCAGTGGCAAAGGGCTTGAGAGAACAAGGACATTAACTGTTGAGGTAGAATCCTGAGGACTTGCTCTCCCGTGGGCTGTGGAGCCTGGGAACGGGAGGGAAGAACATGAGTTTGGTTTTGGTTACGTATATAAAAGCCGCATGCCAAGTTTTTCTTTTGGTTGCCAGATGCTTGGGGTAGATGAGGGTTGTGTCGGGTATGTTGGTCATGAATCTGCAAAGCAGGCTGCTTTTTTTTTTTTCCCCTCCTCTATCACAGGGCCTCCAATTTTCCAAATTATATCACGTTTTCCTTACCTCAGATTAGTCTGCATTCTTTCCAGCATTTGGAAACTATATGGGCTCCAAGGCTCACTTGGGCTGCCTCTCTGGATATGTGTTTGGAGATCCCTTAGGGCCTGACACCCAGTGTTCCAGGGGTCTGCATTCAGCCATCCAGGACTGTCTACCTCAGGACTGCTGCTGAGAGAGGAAGAATGGCTTTAGAGGCCTGGGGTCCAAGATTAAATCCCTGTTCTACCACTTGCCAGCTATAAAATGGTGAGCAAGTTCTATAGGATACGAGTCAAAAAGTCCACCTTGTGGGATTGTTGAGAGATCTTATAATAACGTGGAGGGCACCAGGCTCTGCGTCTGCACGCAGTAGGCATGTGTGTGAATTGTTAATTACAACATTTCACATGAGAATAAACCTGGGGGCACCTCGGTGGCTCAGTCGGGTAAGCGTCCCACTCTTGATATCAGCTCAGGTTATGATCAGGGTTGGGAGATCAGACCAGGCAATTGGCTCCCCACTGCGGAGTGGAGGAGTGTGGAGACTGCTTGGGATTCTTTCTCTCCCTCTGCCCCTCTCCCATCGTCTTGCTCTCCCTAAAAAAAAAGAAACCTCTGAAGAGAGGGCTCTTCTCTCCTCCTGAAAGGAGGCCTTCCACATTGAGAAAGATTACGTTAATGTAATGTAAAGGTGGAAGAGGACAAGTCAAGGTGGGAGAGCAGGACCATTCAAAGGGCACATGTTCTGGTGGCCTTCAGAGAGTGGTGACCTGTGGCTGGTCATGGTGGTGTTTAGAGGGCATGTGTGACACTCAGGCCTTCTGGGGGTCAGGAAAAGCCCTGAAAAAGATGTCCATTTTTTTAATTAAAAAAAATTAAACAAAACCTGTTACGTTCTGTGCATTTGCATCTTCTCTTACATCGACCTGTTTTATGTTTTTCGTTTATACTGTCCTCATTAAAATGATCACAACTCTAAACATTTACCAAGAGAATGATTCAGGGGAAAGTGCAGTAAAAATATTTTAAAACTTTTCTTGGAATGGAGGTTAAGAAGTTACTCCCCACCTCAACATCCCCCTGCAAATAGCCAAAATGGGAGGGAGGGAGGAAGGGGGGGAGAGAGAGAGAGAGAGAGAGAGAAGTGAGAGACCTATGTTTCTTGGAGGAAGAGAGACATGCTTAGCACAGAAAATCCCGGTTGAACAGGCTGGCTCGGACTGGAAGAGGGCTGGTCCGTCCTGGGGGTTATTTAGCTTTCCTGCATGTTCCTCCTTGTTGAGACAGCTGTAGTTTGGCATCAGGGGATAATAAAGAAGAAATATTACTAGATTTTCAGTGGGATTATTTATAATATGTAAGATTTGTGTACCACTTTCATCTTGGAGAAGATTATAAAAATATTACTATGATGTTAACAACAGTCTTTAGTAGGGGGCATTAGCCCCCATTGTACAGACTGTAATCTGAGGTTTTCCGAACTGGGTTGTTATTTGCCCCAGCCTGCCTGCTTTAGTGCTAATAAAAGTCAGAGTCTTCTGAGGTCCAGGGCAGTAATTGAAAGCCTCTGAGGCTTGTCTTTGGCCTGCCTTTTCTAACTCTACTCGAAATTGTTCTCCTTCGAGTAAGGATTTGTAGGTCTCTGAATGCCCTTTAGTTCATGGGGGGACAATCTTGTACCTCTCCCTACAGTTATTCCAAATCAGAGAATCCTGAGTAAGACTGAGATCCCTTGAGTAAAGTCAGAAGATGAGAATTGTTGGAGGAACAGAAATTAGAGCACAGTTTGTGTTTTGGTTTTAAGTAATGAATACTCATTTGTGACATCAGTGGTGATTGAACTTGTTTTAAAACTTTTCCCAGCAGGATACACATTACCTATACTTAACTGGAAAGCAGAGTTAGGAACCTGTATTTTAAAGAGGTTGTTGTGTTTTGTTTTGTTTTGTTTTGTTTTTCTTTTTGTTTGGGTCAAGCACAAGCGAAATGTGACCGCTTTGAAAAGGGAGGCTTAAGTGACCTATCTATAAAAAAATAAGGCCAAATGTTTATCTGTGTTAAGTAGTATATTAAAAATATACAGAGTGAATTGTCTTTTTTATATGATATGGAAATACACACTTAATCCTAGAAATGACTCTTGGTGGGTTGTACAACCTGAAAAAAACAAGTGGATTTTGGGTTTGGTTTTTTTTTTTTTTTTTTTTTTCATTTTTGGGAAGAATTAAAATTAAATAAGTGGAGGTACCCAGTGACCCTACCAAGTGATAGATATTAGCTGGGCACTTAATGTAACATGCCTACTATCTAGGGACAAAAATTTTAAAGATATTATTTATTTATTTGTCAGAGATTGAGTGAGCGCAAGCAGGGCAGCAGCAGGCAGAACAGGCAGAGGGAGAAGCAGGCTCCCCGCTTAGCAGGAAGCCTGATGCAGAACTTGATCCCAGAAACCTGGGATCATGACCTGAGCCGAATTCAGATGCTTACCTGACTGAGTCACCAGGTGTCCTGGGAAAACTTTTTTTTTTAGGTCACAAAGATTCAAAAAAAATGTTCATTCGTTCATGCATTTAAAGTAAACGCTATACCTAGTGTGGGACTTGAACTCACAACCCTAAGATCAAGAATTACGTGCTCTCCCAACTGAGTCAGCCAGGTGACCCTGGGTCCCAGAGCTTTTTTATGGCATTTACAGAAGTGGCCTCAGATAGCAGGCCATGTCGGGTACTGTTACCGCTGCCAGGACATCTGGGCGCCGCCGGGCCTCGCTAGTGAGGACAGGAGAGAAAAAAACTCCCATCCTCACTTCCCTCATTTGCAGAATGAGGGAGTGGGCTGGTTAGATCCCAACATCCCTTAAACCTCTAAGACTGTGTGTGAGCTCCTGGGCAGTTATCTGGCCAACATCCTCTTGTTACCACGGTGAGTTTTGGCCTCTTTTCCTGGTGGTTTCTGTGTATACAATGAGAAGCAAACCGTGCATGGGTATAGGGATGCTAGCAACCTTTGTCCTTCTCAAGGAAATAAGAAATGCTATGTGACTCAGACTCAAGTCCTCGGTGCTTGTTAATTTCCTGGTACCTTTTTATGTTTGATGAGTCAGAAATGCAGATTCTTACAGGGTGTTACCAGATCTTTGATTAGAATTGCTTCAAATTACAGACCCCTTTCCTGTGCAATGATTTTTGCCATTTGCCCTTCCATCACCTAATAGGCAGGATCTGGTCTCTTGTTTCATGAACCCTTACTACACTAAAATTATTCTTTTTTTTTTTTTAACTTTTATTTATTAAGTAATCTCCGCCTACAATATGGGGCTCAAACTCAGAACTCTGAGATCAAGAGTCCCATCCTCCACTGACAGAGCCAGCCAGGTGCCCCTACACTAAAGTTATTCTTGACAGAGAACTATGTATGTGCCCACACTTGACAGGCCATCAGTATTCTCTAGCTGTGTGGGCAGAAAAAAGTATTGCAGGGTAGTTGACACTAGAGTATCATAAAACCTTAGGAGTAAGGAAAACTTATCTATTTAATATCTACCAAGGTGGTCCTGTGCACATGTGGGCCCATGTGCACACGCACACACACACACCCAAAGTGTGTCAGTGTGCACACTCCTGCTTAACTATGATGTGTCGCTGCTCACTGTTCCTAAGCTGCCAGTTGATTGTTTCTGTGTTTTGGGGGTTTAGTCTCAGAGATGCTGACAGGAAAAACAATGTTTTTGAACAGTTTCACAGAGGTTGGACTTGTGGAGATGCTAAGGCCTGACCCCAGTGGTAATTGGTAAATAGAGGTTATCACAGTGCTGTGCACAGATGTGTGGCTTTTATACAACTTGGAATCAATAACTAATTTATTCAGACTTTTTAAAAATATATGTAAAAATGAGAGTTGACCGGATTCCCGTAAAGGTTTGTTTTTTTGTTGTTGTTGTTGTTTTCCCCCTTAAGGGTTGAAGAGTGGGCTTGGAGGGATCAGTGTGCTGGTCGATAGCATCTGAGAATATTTGAGCTTCAGAGTCCCCGACAAAGACCACATAGCTCTGTACCTGCTGCTTTTCCCCACGCCTGGTACTACATTCCCTGACTCTTTAGTAAAGTGGTTTTTAAAAAAAAGTTATTTTTAATTGTAAAAAACACATAAAATTTACCATCTTAACCACCGTGCGCCCCCCCCCCCCCGCCCCAACGTCGCCCTCACCTCAGTTCCTGGCAGCCTCCATTCTCCTGTTTTCAGGAGTTTCACTACTCTCAATACTGCATTAAGTGGAATCATATAGTACTTGTCTTTCTCTGACTGGCTTTCTTCATGATATCTTCATAATGACTTAGCATGACGTCCTCCAGGTTCATGCATGTTGTGGCATGGGACAGGATTGCCTTCCTTTTTAAGGCTGAATAATATTCTTTTGTGTGTTTATGCCATATTGTGCATTCATCAGTGGACATTTGGGTTATTTCTACTGCCAGCTCTTGTGAAAAATGCTGCAGTGAACATGGGCAGGCAGATATCTCTTTGCGATCCTGCTTTCAGGTTTTGGGCAGGGGGATGTATACCCAGAAGTGGGATTGCTGCAGCATATGTAATTCTATTTTTAATTTTCTGAGGAACCTCTGTGCTGTTTTCCACAGCAGCTGCTCTGTTTTACGTTCCCACCAGCAGTGCACAAGCATTCCGATTTCTCTGCATTCTTTACTGAAGCTTTTATTATGTTATAAAAGTAAGGTGTAGTGGAGAAAGACACCATCGTGGCCACAATTTGTGTTTTTTCCTGGTTAGATGGTAATTAAGAAGATGGTAGAAATGGTAATCAAAGGTGAGTGGAGAGGTGCTTGGAGATGAACATGTCAGGTTTCAGAAAAGAGCTTTGTCTCTTTCTTAGCTCTCTTGACTCCTTACCTGTCATTAAATCCTAGTTAAAATCAATGAATCTATCTGTCATATGTTTTTAAAAAATGCCTCCTAAGTAACACTTCCCTCAGAACATCTGAAGAACTATAATGAAAAGTCCAGTGCAGGGAACTGAAAGTTTCCTGGGGCCGGCAGTGTGTTTGATACTATGTTGGTCTGTGAGGCAGGATGGTAGCTCTTAGTGCCAGGGTCTGGGTCTTCATTATGTCTGTCCTGGGACATGCTGGACATCAGAGAATGTGGAAAATAAGCATCATCTGCCACTTAGTAGGAGCCTGTTGGCTTCATCTTGGTGTTGGAAGGTGAGAGGGGACAAAGATGAGCTTTTCCTGATTTTGAGCCCTGGGCCCACCTCTCTACCAAAGAAATGCTGCTACTCCCTCTGTCCTCAGCTCCTGGTTTGCCCTAGAAATAAAAGGCTGCAGGAATCCAGAAGGCCTGCTTTCTAATTTCGGGCCTGTGGTAACTTACTCTCTATCTTTGGGCATGCCTCTGTGTGCCTCATTGTCCTTATCTGTAAATGAAATGGTTGGCTTAGGTGGGGAAATTTTGGAAGGGACCTTCTTGACACTTGTGGGAGTTGGAACTTGCATCTTCTTTTTGTGAGGGATTAACGTGTAGACTAAGGGTTGCACGTGGTGTGGAGTAGGTTCTACAGTCCTCTGATTGGTGCCAGCTCCCCCATGGAGCCTTTGCTCTGTTCAGGCTTCTGAAACTGCTGAGTTGTTTTTGAACAGCTGCTTTGCAGCGGATACTGGGCTTGGGGATGTAGTGTGAAGGTTACCCAAGAGTTGCATCTGCCTGAAAACAGGTTGTGGTGTATTTCTAACAGCCATCTGTCCAGAGGCTTTTCTTGGATTTTAGATCCCGTGGTTTTTAGGGAGAAAATCCCAGAAGCCAGGGGACCAGCTCAGGGTCACAAGGCTGGTCAGAGACAAAAGCTGAGACTGGAATCCCATTTTTCACTTCTCTGGAGTCCATAACTGGTGCCCCTTCCATTATTTTAATTAGGCTGATAAGACTGGTGCACAAGAAAAGCAATACTCCAGGGCCGGGCACAGTAGGTGCCAGGCAAGGGGGGCTGACGGTACAGGTGTAGGGTTTCTGAGAAGGAGCAGAGATGTCAGCTGGGATAATCTGGGAAGTCTTTCTGGAGGAGGGATGTTTGGGGCTTGGCTTAAAGGATGGATGGACTTTCGATAGAGGAGAGGGGAGCACTCAGAGCAGAGGCATGGAGGTGGGGGAAAGGCCAAAACCAGTGGCGGGATGTGGATCAGGCTTGGCCAGAGCAGAGGGACAAGGAGGAGGAAGGGATGAGGACTGGGCATCTATTGAGCATCTTTTGTGTCAGGCATAGTGTCTGGTCTTTTCCCCACGTCAGTGTCCCGAGTGGGGAAGTGACACCCCAACTGTGCTTTTGTTGGAGGGCGTCACTTTCTCTTCAAGCCATTGGTACTGGCATCTGTCTTCCTTAGAGTAAAAGTTACACTTGGATCTGGTGGGAACGTACCTAGTTAAAAATGGGGAGAAGAAAAGTGGGAAGAGTGGTTGGTTCTCTATAGAAGGTCTCAGAGGTAGTTGATAGTCTGTAATTCTTCTACAGTAAGTCTGGAGCCGGCCTTCCAGCTAATGGCAGCTGGCGGGCCTTGGTGCTCCTGAGTGACTGGGCTGAGCATGAATTATTCAGGGCCTGTGCCCAGCGAGTGGCTGCCTAGCAAAGTCTTGTGGGAAGGAGGCTGTTATCTCATCAAGAGATTGGCAGAAACTCAGGTGCTGAGGAGGAAGAAATGACTGCACCCTTAAAATATTTCACATTTGAACATGCCAGGGCCGCACACCATGTTCCATAGTCCTATAGCTGGGTAGTCGGAACCTGTGTTTCAAAGAAGAAGAAACAACACCCTGGACCCCTAATTAACAAATATAATGACCTACACTCTCCTGTTGCTGTGGCACTTGTTGGCAGGGATTTGGCTAGGAGCCACATTAAAATTGCAGATAAGACAGTAGAGCCCCAGAGAGAGTTTGTGTGGGAGAAACCCCACTCTGCTCTGTTTTTATCTCAGACAAGTAGAGAGGTGCTATTGTTGATCCATTTGGAATGGTACTTTCTGTAACTGTCACTGTTCTTCATTTGTTACATGCTACTGTGTGTGTGTGTCCGTGTCCCCCTCAGTCTGCCCATTTGTCTGACCTATTTTCTCAGCTAGGTTGAAAGTGCCTGCACAGAAGAAATCACTTCTTATAACTTTGTGGGTCCCTCCAGCATGGCCTGTGTTCCCAGAAGGGCCCAGGCACATGTAGGTGGGTTGACTTTGACTCTCTGTGGACCAGGAGGTATGGGGACTGTGCCTCGATGATGAAGTTTGCCTCCCTCCACTCCCTCTTTTTTCTTCCCCCTCTGGGGGCCTGTCCAATCTGCTCTTTTCACCCTTTCTCATTACAGCCAGTCTGTGGTAAGCTTCTGGAAAAGGTAACGTGGGTATGAGGAAGACCTGAGGGCAGGGTCCAGAGGCCTATTTTCACAAAGAATAGATTTGCATCTCCTCTCTACCTTTTTCCCATGAGCTGTGCCACCAGGAAACAGCATCTTCTCACTGCCCCATCTGCTTCCTTGTAAAACTCTGGCCCAATGGCTGTGAACAACTGTGTGTGTCAGCCTTCTCCCTCCATGTTGGGAGGTGGAAAGCAGAACCAAACATTCTGGGCAAGAGCAGGCCTGGCCCCAGCTGCATTCCTTGGATGTTCTTTTCCTTTGAACCACTGTGCCTGTAGCAGAGAAGCCCAGTCTTGGCTCTGGCTGGTGTTATATTCACAGGCATAGCAACACCTGTTTGCCAAAGGTGGGGCTTCTGGACTGGGGCATTCTTTTGCCCATACAGGGAAGCTTTGCATGTGCAGATAACAGATGCGATAAGAATGCAAGGATAAAGTTTGGCGGGGTAGAAGATTCAATAAACTGCATTCCTTCCCCAGGACCTTGGGTACTTGTTACTGAGTATAATTTGCCATTTTTCTCCTTCTCAGCAGAGATGTCAGGTACTTTGTATTCAATTCTGCTGTGACCAGCTGAACAAGAAACAGAAAAAACATATAAATGGGAATTAAATTGCCCTGGTATTTCAGATGCAGCCATGTAACCAGATAATTTTGTACGAGGTATGCGTGTGTATGTGTGTATATAGGAGATGGAGAGGGAAAAAAAAAAATCTGTATCCTCTAAAGAACAAAGACAGCAGTTGCTGTAGATGAAAAATACCTTTAGTCTTCCCTTTAATTTTTTTGTCTAGGCGTTCTAAGTCCTGAACTATCAAATCTGTTAGCCCACCTCAAATAAATACTGGCCTTTGTAAAAATATAAGCCCTTGGTAACTTTTTTTATAGTGAATATTGTGTTCTTGTTATCTCTGAAGTGTTACTGCTTTATTTTTATTATAAAATATGATTTTGAATATGTGTTTCCCAGTGTAAAATGGGGTGAGTGACAGAGAAGGAAGTGGGGTTTGTGAGCACCTCCCAGGTAGTGGACTGGTCTTGCCATTTGAACTGCCCTTGTTTAGAGATCAAGAGGGGTACCCGCTCCAGTCCCTGGCCTAGGTCAGTGATTCCACAGGAAACCCACAACATCCTCCAGCCAGTAGCCTCCTTGGTGGCTTAAGGTGGGGGGAGAACTAGTTTTTGAAATTTCCTCTGTGAGGAGTTTAACGACAAGTAATCCCAGCTGCACAGTGTGGCTATCTTCCCAACATGTCTCTTTCCTAAACGTTTATCTCAGTTACATAACAACCCTATGAAGTTGGTCCCATTGTTGTGCCAACATTTCACTCCTCTAAACTCTGACCCCAATGCTCCATGGGTGATGCTCTGGGAGGAAGCAGAGCAGTGGTCTAGGCCGGATCGTCAGGAGCTGCGTGGTCATGAGGACATGTTGCTGACTGCTTCGGGCTGCCCAGGCTGTGGGTCCTGTGTTTGCGCGGGGTCACTGGGGAGAAAGGAGATGTTCTGGAAGGGTGGCAGGCAGCTAGCAGTGAACAGAAACACTAGTGTCAGAGATGTGTTCTGACGGTGGGACTTGAAAATTGTACCTTTTCGGGAGGGCAGTGGAAGAAGGCTCCAGGTAGTTCTGCTTTCTGTTTTTGACTGGATTTCATGGTGGTATGCTTGGTTAGTTGGTTGTGCTTTCTGGTATGTAAAGCAGTTCCCTTTGCATAATCAGGGATGGGTTTTTGAGAATATACATACTGAGGCAGGCTGTGGGAGAAAGGACAGTGGTAACTAGGTAGTTAGCGGGTGGGAGTCTCTCGGGGCATTGTACAGTAGAGGGGAGGCAGAAAAAGAATGGGCAAGGTAAGGATTCAAGACCAACCAGTGGGCAGGAGGCTGGTTGGAGAAGGGGGTGGGTGGGTGGGCCAGAGATGAGACAGATCACAAGAGCCTGCTTCTCTATCTGGCCACACCAGTGGAAGAGGATTATTTTAATAATATTATTTTGGTTTCCTATAAAGAAACGCTCAGGAGAAAATGGCTGTGGTCGTCCCGCTGTTGTCCAGATGAAGGAAAGGCAGATCCGGAAAGGGCAGAGAATTTGGCAAAAACACTTTGTATGTGAAACTTTGTTGTGTTCTATCCTTCCCTGTTCCCACCACTTCTTTCCCAGCTCTTGGGTTGGTTTTTCAAGTCTTTGAATGTGTACACATCCCATCACATCTTCGCATGTTGGCCGTCTCCTCCCAGGCATTGCAATCTTGCTCATGTTTAGATGTTCAGGAAACGAACACTCCATTGTTTATCCTTTCAAGCTTGCTGTGATGCAGGGAAGGCGTTTGTCTTTTTTCTTTTTCCTTTTTTTTTTTTTTTAACCTCTCAGACTTCATAAAGCCTCTTGGGACAAATATAGTCTTAATCTCAGCTTAGTGTTTCCATTCACATGGTACATGCTAAATCATATAATGAATCTTTGTGTATAGATCCAAGTATGAGAAAAGGAACAAAACCCAACCAAACAAAACCCATTCACAAGAGAACCCTTAAAGTAGCAACTTCCATGTGAATAGCAGAAAATGTGCCTGTTCCTGACCCAACTAAATGTTGCGTTAAGTTCATGTGGAGGTTTACTTGGGTTTTAGGTATGCTGATACCACTTACCCAGTTTTTTATGTTTTTTTCTGAAAACCTTGGAAACCATTAGTAGCTGATAATATGCTCTAAGTACATGGGATAAACAGGGCTAAACTTGGTCAGTCTGGGGGTCCAGGTGTGGCTCTGCCATTCATCAGCTGTAGAGCCCACAGCAAGGCATGGTACCTCTGAATCTCAGTTGCCTTGTCTGCAAAATGGACCTAATACTAACCTCATAGGTTTAGTCACTTGAGAAAATGTATGTGAAAGGATTTTAAACATTACAAAGTGCTGGACTAATGTGATACTGTTATTATGGCCAATTGTTTATATGGAGATTGGTGATAATTGGGGCTACAACAATTGTCTTGGAGAGAAGGGAGATTATTTGTCACTGATAAATACATTTAGAGCCAGAAGGAATTTTTTATGATCATAAACCCCAACCTGTTTGATCTCCAGGTGAGGCTCTGTGAAGGTTAGACACATATGCAATGACCTCGCTTCTCCGTGGCACTCGAGAGGGGTGAACCCGAGTACTCTGGTCTGGGGCCTTTCAGCAGACCACAGCACTCCTAATTTGTGCTGTTCACAAATAATCATAGGGACTTGGTTTTACCATTCTGGCACCACGAGGATGATGGATACATGTTGCCTGGGCTCCAGGTGCTTCGATACCATTGCTGACGGTGCCTGTCAGTTGTGGCCACTTGTCATTATGCCTTGGAATCTTGGTGCAGCTTGAAGGCAGGCACAGCCGCTTCCCAGAGCTGGCCACATGTGTTGATATCCCTGGCCTGGGTGAGGGACGCTAGTTTTTTTTTTTTTTTTTTTTTTTTTAAAGATTTTATTTATTTATTTGAGAGAGAGGCAGTGAGAGAGCATGAGCGAGGAGAAGGTCAGAGGGAGAAGCAGACTCCCCGTGGAGCCGGGAGCCCGATGCGGGACTCGATCCCGGGTCTCCGGGATCATGACCTGAGCTGAAGGCAGTCGTCCAACCAACTGAGCCACCTAGGCGTCCCAGTTTTTTAGATTAGAAAACATCGAGGGAATAGGCTGAAATCACACAGTCTATTTCTGTAAAAGCTTGGTTGACTACTGAGCATTCTGAAAACTGTCTTGCTCCCCTTCAGGTTCCCTTTCACATTCTATGTGTTTTTGCCATAGGTGTCTCCAGGATTCTTCTTAGAGTACTACAGATAAACTGTGGGTAGGACCCCTGGCCTCTTGCTTTAAGTCAGAGTTGGGTAATTCCTTTAAATTTCTTTTCTTCCTTACAATGTCCCTGTCCTTTCCCTCTTGCTTCTGAAGGTAGGGGTATCTCCTCTTGGCTAGGGCTGGCTGCCCTACCCATATCTTAGAGCCATTTTCCCACTGGCCTTTTCCTACCTGTGGCAACTCAGGGCTGAAACCTTTGCACAGAGGATATGCTCAGCTGGACCTGGCCCTGAGCCCCTCCCCCTGCTCCTTTCACTATTCACTACCTCTACCTTCTTGCTCTTCTCCCCTTTGCTCCTCATTCTTTCATTCCTGTAGCCTCACTTTGGCTTTTACTACCCACTGACTCTTCATTCACCTACTGGGTCACATATTCCCTGACTTCTGGTTCCTTCTTCTTTTTCCAACACATGATGCCATCCTAAGCCATTTCCTCCTTGAGTATCTCTTTCTTCTCATGGATTGTCATTCCGTAGCTCTTTGGTATCTGTACTGTATTTTCTTCTTCCTCACAGGCCCTGGTTTTCCCCAGGGCTCTGTGCCCAGCCACTTGCCTCTTACCTTCCTTCCCGGGTTTAAGCCCACTATAGTCTCTCTCATTGTACATGGGACCCTTTCCTCAGCCTTGAGCTCCTGCCCCACCTTCTTGACTGCTTCTGGACCTGTCACCCCTTGGTGCTGCAGGTAACTCAGATACAGAAAGAAATGTTCAATCCTTCCCTCCAGCCCGCAGCCAGCTCTAAAAACCCCAGTCTTCCATCACCCTAGCCTTTGAACCTCCCACCCACGTACGGTTGGTTACCAGAGTCCTATGGATTAACTCTTGCATCAGTCTGTTCCTTTTTGTTCCTATTGCCTCACACTGACTAGTCCTTTGACCTGAACTCCAGTCATCACCTGAGTGACCTTGCTGCTTTCGGCTTCTCTCCTTTCTACCCATTCTAACTGACCACTGCCAGATTAATCTTCCCTAGAGACCAACCTAGATTGCATCCTTCTGCGGCTGAAAAGTCTCCAGTAGTTGCCGGCCCAAGCTTAGTTCCCTCAGGGTCTCCCTCCTGCCTAACTGTCCTTCATGCTCCAGTCAAAGGGTAGCACTTGCTGGTGCTATTCCTGGGACAGTCCTCTTGGTGCCTTTATTTCGCAACCACCCCTCACTAGGAGAGGAGGCTTCCCTCTCTCCCAGTGTGTTGCTAATCTGCATGTGTTTCAAGGTTTGGTCATAACGCCAGGCCCTCATGGAGGTGTTTCTGCCTGTCTTCCTAGGCAGTTGTTTCTCCCTTATCCTCTGAACTCTTGTAGCCCCCTCCTTTAGCCCCTGTCTGTTTCTCTGGTTAGACTGCATATTTGTTCCATCTCTGTTGGCCTGGAACTCGCCCAATCATCTCTGAAGCCTCCACTGGGCAATGTACCTTGCACACAGTTGGCGTCCAGTAAATACCAAATGGAATAAAGAATGAGTGCCTCTGGCCTTCCTTTACCTCCTCCCCACTGCTGAGTTGGAGGTGGTCAGATGAGTCATCTGGGTTGTGTTCTCCTCTTCCCCTGCCCATCACAGCAAATAGATTCCCACTTTTCACTCCTGCCCCTGCAGGGTTAGTAACCCTTCCCCAGCCTCAAAACCTTTCTTTCCAGTACTTGGGATGTGTTCACTCTGCCTGGCTTGTTCCGAGTCTGCTCTTTAGTACTAACTTTGGCTATATTAGTCCCAGCCTCTAACCCCATCACCTAGTAGTAACCTGGCTAATTAGAAAGCTTATTTCACCTACTTCCCCATACCAGAGGCAGCTGAAAGGGAGACTCCAAAGAATGGTGACTCATACTCTATTCACTAAGTGGCTTAAAGATCAAAAATAAAGCATTGTAAATTGGCAAGCACTTTGCAGTCTCATTGTCTTGGCCCACAGCTGGACACTTAGAGACTTAAAACTTCATATTTAATAGTGAAGTTTATTTAATATTAATATATACTGTATTTTAACAGTGAAGAAGGTCCTGTCCTGTTAAGATCTTAATTGAGAAAATTCTCCATTCTACTTTTTGTAGCTTTGATGTGGTACATGGGGGGAAATATGCAAGGGGTATTTTGAAAAATTCACTCTTAGTTTTGAATGGAATGATTGTTGTCAGGGCATTTTCACATCATTCCCTCATTGACCTTGTAGAGGTAGGCATTAATTATCCCTGTCTGACAAGAGAGGTTTAGAAAGAATCCAGGATTTCTTCCAAGGTCATAGGCGATTAAGAGCCTTGGCCAGGACTAGACACTCAGGTCTTCAGAATCCTAGTCCTTTGCTTCTTCCAGTAACCCCCCATTTTGCCACATTCCTGTCAGCATTGTGAATTGCAGCTGTGGGTGGTTAAAAGGGCTTTAGAAATTACTCTTTCTGGATGATGAGAAATGCGTTCAAATCCTGGCCCTGGCTTTCGAAAGCTAAAGGTTGACACTGGTTGTATTTAAAAGCCTCTGCTGTAGATGTTCCGAATGGGACTTGCTCAGTTGAACAGCTAACTAGACTTCAGGTTTGTTTTAACTCTAGCTGGGGGCAGGATGCAGTTGCTTGAATTACAAGTGCCCTCGGGACTAAAGTAATCCTGGAGTGGAGGCCCACCTCTTTAGTGCAGATTGGAATCCCTTAGGAACAAAATTATTTTATTCAGTGAGTACTGCTGCAGGGCTCCATGTGGAAAAGCCAAAATTGTCATTTGTTTTCTGCCTGCAGTTAGTTGGGGAAGGTGGGAAGAAAAAACGAGGGTCAGTTACTTCCCCAAAATACATTTTGATCACTGCTCTTTCCTTTGTAGATATTTTTATTTTTTCGGTTGAGATTGGTGGGAGAAATTAAGGAGGAGTGTTTTAATATCTTGAAGAACCCAGAAGTTCAGGAGACTCATTTTACATATCAAAGTAGGATTTGAGGGTAATTTCTGTTATCTCCCCATCCGTTTGTAAACTCCTCAGGTCGGGGATCCTTGAGGTGTTTACCTGTGTACCTTTCTCCCACAATGCCTTGCAAATCAGCGCTCCCGCAAATCTTGGCATTGAGTTGTCTTACGGGGTCACTGTTACAAACCTTCCGCCAAACATCTTGTGAGGGCCGCAGAAGTCTGTTGAGATTTTCTGTGCGCGGAACTTACACCTCCCCTCGCCGTGGAGTGCCCAGAGTGACGGTGCCTCACTTTGACACGGCGGCCGGCCCGGCCGGCGCCGAGTGGTTGGCGCCCGCGCAGTGGGGACGCCGCGCGCACCCAGGTGCGCAGCCCGCGTGGCCGCCTTATCTCCGCACACGCAGAGCAGTGGATGGGCCGCCGTCCGGGGACCTGCGGGGCTCCGCACCCTCCCGGGCCGCCTCCCTTTCATGTGATAGTAATCGGAGACTTTTCCGTTACATGAGGCTCTCAACAAAAGATTGTAATTCCAGCAGCTTTGTTTGGGAAGGTACCACCGCGGCGGGCGCGTCCTGGGCCCTGCCCGGGGTCGGCGGCTCTGGCGCGGAGGAGGCGGCGCGGGCAGCGCCGGGGCCGCCTGTGGGTGGGGGGCCCGCAGGCCGGCCGGCCTCCCCCGCGCCCCTCCTCGTGGTACAGCCTGCGTTTCCTCTACAATGCTGTTATGCTAATCAGGTGACATCACCGCCCAGCGCACGGAGAGTGGCTCCTGATTAAATTACAAACCGGCGGCCGCCGCGGGCAGCCGGGAGGAGGTGTGTGTACTGCTCCCGCGAGCTCCTGGGCTCGGCGACCGGGGCACGCTTAGGATTGGCCATATTTTAAAATTTTTTTAAAGTAGGATTTGCACCTCCCTTCCTCCCTCCCTCCCTCCGTTCTCCCGCTCCTCCTCGGTAAGTTATTTCAAGCTTATAGTCGAGAGCCACAAAAGGAAGGAAAGCAATAAGGAATTAGATCCCCGAGTGGTAACTCCCGGCCGGGCTAAGGTGGACTCTCCTGCAGCCAACTTCCTATCAGATCTGCCTGCGGGACCTTCAGACCGGAATGGGGCTTGCCTAAGGTCCAGCCCTTTTCGAGGGGCCGGGAGCCAAGCCGTGCGGAAGCTGCTGTGTGTTGGATGGGGTTAGGAGGGGGCCGGAGCGGGATTTCCAGCGTGCAGCCCGCCGGGGCGTTACGCCGGGCATAATGGAATTGCAGAGGACATCTAGCATCTCGGGGCCGCTGTCGCCAGCTTGCACGGGGCAGGTGCCTTACAACTACAGCCAGCTGGAAGGGAGATTCAAGCAACTACAAGGTAATTCCCTGCCTCCCAAAGGCCAGGCCTGCCTTGGGGCTGTGCCTACGGGGGTTCCAAGATTTTGTTTGTGCCATATGGTACGTGACCCTAATGAAGACGGGCTGCCGCCCGGCCCAACCCCAAAGCCTCTGGTTGGCTGCGAGCACCCCATTCACTCCTTAAAGGAGACAGTTTCTCACTCTACCCTAGAAAAGCCACCATTTGGAGGCCCTTTCTCTCTCTCTCCTGTCGTTTCGGCTCGCGGTTGTCAGGTATCTGCTACCCACTGAGCACACATTTTCTGGCCTCTTAGCTATCTTTGCCGCTCAGTGGATCAATGCTAATAGACCTATTAGTATGCAAGCATTTGATTCCGGGTCACCTCTGTCTCCCAGACCCCCAGCCTCTTACCTCTGGGAATCCCAAAGGTGTAAAGTGCGTGCTCTACACCCAGTCCTGTAGAACAATAGCAAAGGGGAGGAGGGAGTGGTCTTTTTGTTCCTAGGCCTTGGGTAAATTACAGTTTTGATTCTGAAGCCTAATTTTAACTCTTTTGATGTATTGTGTTGGGGAAAGCCTTCCCATCAATTTAGTGGGCTATATAATTTATAATGAAAGCCAGTTATTGTCATTCCAATGCTATGGGTTGGATTAGTTGGATCAATTATGGGTTTCTTGGCGTCTATATTAGTCTCAAATAATTGAATGAATCCAGTATTTTACCGCACATATTTTTATGGAGAGCAGGGTCCTGTGTGCAGCAGGGTAGGGGATGATGGGCTTGCTGCCCACCACTGGGGTGGCCCCTGCAGCCCTTGGCTGTCCCTTCCCTACCAGCAGGCCTGGCTGGCGTTTTCTCAGAGTTCATAATGAAAAATGGCTCATAACTCAAAACAGAACTCTTCCGTTTGGAAGCCCCTGGATCAGTAGTAGGCCAGGAATGGCTCTAACTAATGCTGTGAAAAAGTGGCCTTCACACACTGTGTGTTTCTTATTTTAACTCTTCTCAGTGCCACAAATGCGGTTCCTGTGAGAAGGAGGAAGGAAGGAAGCAGCTCAATCCTAGAATGTTTTCATTGGGAAGGGGAGGAAAGATATATTTCATTCACAGGTTTATTTGTCTTGTGAAATAGTTGACAGTAATGACACTTTTCTGGAAAACAAGAGGCAGAACAGGACGTGATTTTAAACATTTGCTAGTCTGTGCTGCATTCCTGGGGCAGTTAGCTGTAAGAAGCAGCTCCATTCTCTCCAGGGAATGGTTATGTGTCTTTGCCTCATTCTCCTTGAGCTCTTTGAAGGTGGAATTTGTGTTTTGGGAAAACTTGGGGATGGGGGGCAGGGAGGTAGGGTTAGTTTGCTGATGGTAAAGAGAGGAATGGTGTTGTGTCTGTTATCTTCTGGGTCTGTGCTGGGGCCCCGTAGTTTTAGGTTTTGAGAATTCAGAATGCACCTCTAGTAAGCATGACTAAGACTTGGTTGTGTCATACTGTCGAGGAGAATGCACCGAGTGGTGGATCCTTGATCCGAAAACCAATTACCAACGTCCTGTCAGTCCACACTTGTAGTCTCAGAAAAAATGCAAAACCAAGAAGATGTAAGAAGGTGTGGGGAGCAGTGTACTCACAGGCCCACCCTTAACAAAAAGCTGTTATCTGAAAGCTTTGAGGATGGTTGTAAAACTGCTCACGGAGAAGGGTGGAGCGGTGCGCACAGGAAATGTCTTAAACTGTTCTCTCTGGAGAGAGGAAAATTAAAAAACAAATTACCATGCTCCCTTGATTTTTTTTAACCTGGTTACTGTTTCTCAAGGAAATCCCTTCAGAAGCTGTGGGCTTCACATTTTGTGTGGTAGGGTTTTTGTTTTGTTTTTCTTCAATGACTTTTGCTCCCTAATGTAGTTCCTTCCAGTTAACGTTCTTATTTCTGCATATTGTGGTTTAGGAGTTACACAAGTTTGGTGTTGGTATTTCTATAACAGAAAACCAACCATATTGAGGAACTGAGAAAGGGTGAATTAACTTTCAAGTATGGTGTATCCCAAGAGAATTAAAAACAGGCATCCTCCTTAGTAATGATAAATGGAACTGATGGCATTTTAAGCAACTTTAGGGAGAATTTTTGCTAAAATCTTTTTCCATACCTACCCCCGGTTTGTATTTATCATTCTTCCGATCACATTTTTGATGATGTATAGATTATATCATCTGATTTAATTTTATATAGACCTCCAAAGCTGCCCTTCCCTCCCCCCTCTTTTTACTCTTCTGAGTATCATCCTTCTGAGCACTTTTAACCCAATATTGACAAAGGGGTCCTTTGAATTTATTTTTTTAAATGCCCGTTAAATGAATTTATTAATTTAGCAAATATGCTCGAGAGCCTGAGAGTACTGTGATTTTGTGGGAGATATTTCTGCATTTTTGCTAATTTCAAATGTTTTCACAGTGGATCCTAAAAATTTCAGGCGGGACCAGGGGATGAGGTAGGATGTTTGGGCCAAGGAATGTATGATATTAAAATGTATTTGGTCTACTTAGAAAGGAAGCAAATAAGTATGACTTTTTTAACAGTCTGATTTGGGGGACTGAGATGTGGAGTGATATCTGTCACACTAGTTCTCCTGGCATAAGACAAGAGATAGGACCTTCAGCCTCTGATGGCTTCAAACGTTAACCACCAACACCCAGCACACCTAACAGACACACCCAAAGTGCATGCTTTCTCTCTGTCTTTCAAATTGTTCTTCAGCAAAATTGAGTTACAAAATTAAGTTACCTTCCTCAGAGCTTGTGCATGTATGTTTAAAGTTGGATTAGTTTTTTTCTTGTTTAATTAAATAAGAGAGAAATGTGTAAACAAAAAACTCAACTTTACATGTTTAGAAAAATGTGTTTGTAGTAACAGGTTCATAAAACCTGTTTTCCAGTTTCAAATGAGCCAGCTTAATTCCTTATAAGAGAATATTGCTACTCTTGTACTCAGAAGCTGTTGCTTCTGCCTAAGGTGTAAAAATAAATTCCAGACTCCTTAACTTGGCATTGCACCCTCCCCAAAATGGCCCTACCCTGAGCACTTCCTGTTCCAACTCTTACATGCCAATCCAGTCTTCCAGGTAGGCAGGCTTACAGTGCTTCATAAAACCAAGCCCTGGGTTTTGGCTTCATCTTCTGCCTTCTGCCTCAAATGCCTGACCGATCCATTTATCTATGGAAATCATTCCTATAAATTTGTAAGACTGCTCACATTCCAGTAATTCCATAAAGCTTCTTGTCTCCTCTGTTGGGGTTGGTGCAAAAAAGATCTCATTGAGCCTGGGTGGCTCAGTGGGTTGAGCCTTTGCCTTCGGCTCTGGTCATCTCAGGGTCCTGGGATCAAGCCCCGAGTTGGGCTCTCTGCTTAGTGGGGAGCCTGCTTCCCCTTCTCTCTCTGCCTGCTGCTCTGTGTACTTGTGATCTCTCTTCCTCTGTCAAATAAATAAAATCTTTAAAAAAAAAAGAAAGATCTCATTGAGTGTTTACCAGGTATCAGTCATGTTAGCAGGAACTTTATATATGTTATCTTGTCTTCAGAACACACCTGAGAGATTTTAAAGATGAGAAGACAAATAGCCTGACCAGGGTGACAAGCATTATTGTGCTCAGGCTGCACATTGTTGTTTTCTAACCTTCTCCTAGACTTTCAGATACTATTTTATCTCTGCAATAATGACAATAATCATAATAACGTAATGAGGCTACATTGTGAAATGGGCACCCTAACCTGATTCCTCTCTCCTGCCTGCCTGTTTCCCAGAGAGCCTGGATTTGGATTCTCTTGGCCCTGGCAGTGGAGTTGTAATGAAGACAGGATCTAGTTGAAAAGCATCAAAATGAACTTCTGCCTTCTTTGCAGTCTAACCCTGGCATCTGGCACCTGGTATTTCTGGAGAAGGTGCATTTTCTTAGCTGTTCCGGTTCAATGAACTTGTCCCACTGTCTAGGAAGAATTAGGGAGTAGTCTGTCTTTGGCGGGACATAGAGGAAGACTACAGAGTGGTTTATTAGATGATATCAGATTTGCCTTTTTGTGTTTCTTTCTTTTCTTTTTCTTCTTTTTTTTTTTGTCAGGCAGGTGGGGTCCTAGTTTCTTCGTTTAGGGAAAAAAAATATCGCTGGTCTTTTGCCAACAAATTGTGAAGAAAATTTATTCGCAAGTGTTTTAGAACTTGCCAGTTTGTTAGGGTGCCTAGATGTTTGTCTTGCATATGTCTTAAACCTTATAGAAAGTGTATTCCTGGGCCTACACCTCCTTGTCATGAAGAAAATGTAAACGTCCTAGGTGTAAAGTGTCAGCCTTCAAATATTCCCATTGTGACAGTGAAAAGATTTGACAGATGATGACTCTTTTTTTGGGGTGGGGGCCAAGAATTAAAAGAGCATTTCTGGATTTAATGAAAACATAAAAGATTGGCTTTTTGGTCTGGATACCTGCCAGTACTATAGCTAGTCTAAGCCCAGAAAACTTTGTGGCACAAGTCATCAGTTTTTAAAAAAATATATCTTTTGGGGGCACCTGGGTGGCTCACTTGGTTGAGCACCTGCCTTGAGCTCCAGTCCTGATGCCAGCGTGCTGGGATTGAGCCCCACATCGGGCTCCCTGCTCACTGGGGAGCTTGCTTCTCCCTCTCCTCCCCACTCACGTGCTCTCTCTTACTATCTCTCTCTCTCTCGAATAAATAAATAAAAATCTTAATAAAACATACATATTTGTATCTTTTTTACCAGTTTACCAGAGTTTCAGCTCACAATTTGTAAAGTTCTTAGCAGGTTTGTGAATTAGAATTCTTTCCGAATGATGTAATAATAATAATTACTATTAATATGTGCAGCACTTAACTTTAATATGTGTCATCTTGCATAATTAAATTAACTAAATGAGACTATTCAGAGTACCCAGCATGGAATCTACTACATAGTAAGTTCTAAATAAGTGTGCATTTATTTAGTGTTAGTAATAACTCTCTGGGGCAGATACTCTTACTGTTTATAGGTAAATAAGTGGATCATTGGGTTAAAATCAATTGGCACAAGGCTACATCTCCGGAACCCAGGTTTTCTGACTGCAAATTTGATCTCTTCTAGGACCACACAGTGTCGGTTAGGTTTGAGCCACGCACCCGCTCCCTAGATACCATGAACGTATTCTGGTGGCATGGAAAATTAATGAGCTCAGGACTGCTCAGGTTTCTGGACATGTGGTGCTCCCAGTTTTTGGTGGGCCAGGAACTCCGACAGACAAGGGAATATTGATTCCTTTAGTGTTTGACCGGGATGTCCGTTAACAGGACTGTTGGAGGCCAGCTAGGAGGAAGTGGAGGTGACGGATTAACGCCCTTTGAGGGAAAGAGACCATTATTCTTAGGGTGGTGAAATGGGACTGAATGACTTGACTGCTAAGGAAGCTTTCTGATGACTCTATTCTGGTCACCTCTTCACATGCCTAGGGCCTGGAAGGGGGTCTGCTCCATTGCGTCTCCCTCTGTTTTAGCCTCTTTCTTTGGTTTCCTGAACTACCCCTCCCCCGCAACTCTTGGGCCTTCCTAAAGCTGGGCCCTGATTAGAGCTCTCTGCAGAAAGTTTTGAGATTTGGCTCTGGCTGACCTTCCTATCTCCAGCTCTTGCTACTCCTTCCTTAACAGTACTCAGGATTCCCTAAATCTCCCCTGCATTTCCCTGCTCTTGAGACCTTGCTCTCTAGGTGTCTTGCACCAGGAATTATTTCTTCAGTTGGGATTATTACTTTTGAGTTCCAGTTCAGATGCCACTTAATTCTAAGTATTCCCAGAGGGAGGAGAGGTCAGAATCTCTGCTTGGATTCCTTTCCTGTAAGACTTAAAGTGGAACCATTTGCTCATTTTGTGATTTTTTTTACATGTTGCTTTTGGTTTCCATTGAATTACCTTTTTTGTTTGTTTGGTTTTTTTTCTACATTTCACAAAGTTTAGGGGCATAAAGACAAAAGTTTGGCATAACCAGTCTGACACATAGCCGTTACCAAGTCTGTTAAAGAGTAAATAAATGAAACTGTTAACAATGGACTGCTTTATTGCAGTGGTTCTCAGAGGTAAATCCCCAGACCAGCAGCATCAGTGTGATCTGGGAACGTGCTAGAAATATGAATTCTCAGGCCTGACTTCTGAAACTGTGGGGTGGGGCCTGGCAGTTGGTGTTTATATAGCCTGCCAGGTGGCTCTGGTGCACACTCAAGTTTGAGAAATGCTCCCTTATTGGACTGTTCCTACAATCTTTGCAATTTGGTGATGGGGAGGAACCGACTGCGTGAATCCTCCTAAATGGGACCAGATACTCTTAATTTATTGAAGAATGAAGAGTTGTGAAGAAGTATGTTTAGAATAAAATTGTTTAATAGTGGAAAAGACATTTAATGAGTCAGGAATGGCTTCTGCCTTGAAATTAGAGAAGCCATTTAACATCTGCAGGCCTCAGTCACCTCATCTGCCAGAGGTGCTAATTATCTGTCCCAGTTCCGCACCAAGTTAGTGGGAAGAGCATTCCAGAAAGATCTAAGTTAAAAAAAAAAAAGAGAGAGAAAAAGATAATAGTATTTGAAGGTTGTGCAGACAATTCAGTAAGTGCATACAATTTGTTTTGTTTTGTTTTGTTCAGGTCCTTAATAAAGAATCTGTTGTGTTTCATTTGAAAAACAGAAATCCCCGCAACTTGGTATCTGGGAGGGAGGCAGGTGGCACCTGGCCACAGCCCTCTCCTGGATATCTGAAGATCTGGACCACTTCCCTTATCCTGGCAGGTTTACCTTCCAGGGTTGCATTGAACAGCAGATGCCATAATCTGTATGATGCTTCCTTGAAAAAAAACATTTACTGTTTAAAATGTCAAGTGTGGTCGTTGTTTCCATCATTGTATTTTCTTTTAAAGAAAACTACTGTATATGGATGAACTGTAAGAGGTCCAGCATGGCCCAGCAGTTTAAATATGGACTTAAGAGTTTGTTTTCCTCTTTTCTGGAACTATTCTGGAACGAATAGTGACCGAGCTTTATGTTTTCAATTCACCATAGCCTTACAGGCATCCATCTGTTCAGAGTTGGGAGTCTCACTTGTGCATGTTACCACAGTCAGCCAGGTAGATCTCTGCCGTTTTTAGATCTTGATGTCTTTTCTCCCTCTTGCCTGACAAGTTTCTGTCAATTCTTGGGCCATCAGCTACAAAAAAACTAATGACAGATGAAATAAATGATAAGGGCATTGTAAGCATTTTTCTATCTTCAATAATCTTTGCAAGATTGACTTCATTAAAACTCTGGCAGCTGTTAAACCAGTTCATGGGTGCAAAGGATTTGCCATTTAAAACCTCCGTCGTCAGTCACTAATCTGGGCAACTTTAGAGTAAGAAGAGTCTAAGAAATAAAGTAATAAAACTGATTTTTGAAGATAGATGGGTTGCTTTTTGTTCTGTTTTGTTTATTAACAAAAAATGTGAATTGCCTGCTTTTCAGTGGGAACTGCCCCAGTTAGGAAGTATGTGAGGAGGTCTATTTTGTCAATGCTGTAAATGCTGGTTGAGCTTAGAGAGGAATAGGAGCAAGTGGACAAAAAAACTTGTTTCACGTTAGGGACCCAATGTAGGGAACCGAGAGGTGCGGGACCAGGGTAAGGGAAGTGGAGTGGGTTCAGGGTGGTTAGAGTGTATTAGAGTGCAGAACCAGGAAGAGCAGGTCAGAAGGGTTCTAGAAGAATGATTGAAAAGCCAGAGGATGTGTGGTCCTGTAAATCAGGTTAAGGAGTTCAGAGGGAAGTCTCTCTCTGAAAAGCCACTGAAGGATTTTAGATAGGAGAGTGACTTGTTCTGAATTTTTTTCCTCCCTTGGAAGAAAAGTGGGTCTGACTGCTTAATCTGGTGATTGCTTTAGAGGGTAGTGGTCAAGAGAGAGGCTGGAGACCGGTTGGGAGGCTGTTGAATTTGTGAGGTGAGAAACTTAGAAACAGCTTAGACTCCTTGAAATTTGAACTGCAAGGTACTTACAGCTTGGTTACTTAAACCCACCCAAATCTATGGAGTCAGAACTTCATTGTAACAAGATACCCCAGGTCCTTTGTTTGCACATTCCAAGTGTAAGAAGTGCTGCCTTGGAAATAATCTTTACTTGCCTCCTTACCCCTATGAGCAGAGAGGGAAATAGTCCCAGAAAGGTTATGACCTTCCTGAGGTCTAAAGTTTATGTGTGTGTGTGTGTTTTTTTAAAGATTTTATTTATTTATTTGACAGACAGAGATCACAAGTAGGCAGAGAGGCAGGCAGAGAGAGGAGGAAGCAGGCTCCCCGCTGAGCAGAGTGCCCGATGTGGGGCTCGATCCCAGGACCCCGGGATCATGACTTGAGCCGAAGGCAGAGGCTTTAACCCACTGAGCCACCCAGCTGCCCCTAAAGTTTATGTGTTTTTTAGGAAGTCTGTGTTAAAGGTAAGATTTTCATGGGGTCTTTTTCTCCTGGGTAAACTAGAGCATTTTAAAGTAACTATAAAAATAAAATCTTGTATCTAAACGTGTAATAGTTAATTAAAGAAAGTTTAGTATTACTGTAGGAGATTACAGGGCTTTAAAAGCATGGTTGGTTAATTCCTAGCTTTGTAAGTCTTTTGTAGAATTTGGCTGGGATTTTCCTCCTTGCTAATCCTGCAGTTTTTGAAATTGGTGCAGTTAAAAAAGCACAATTTCTTGTCATTTACCCTTTTGGTATTAATGGAGAATTATAAAATTATGACTTCAACTCTATGACTTCAACCCTTTATATACTTCTAAACTTTTTTTTTTTTTAAAGCAGAAACAACCCCCTAATCTCTTGCTCCATCTTAGTAAAATCTTCCTTTATTAAATTGATGTTACTCTTCTTGCCCTGGGTGTTAGACTTTAAACCACTTTCAAACTCACCTAGCAGTGCCTTCAGGTATGGCTGTTAAAGTGGATTTAAAATACACTAAATACCTGTTACTTGATAAGTGCTCATTTCCTATGAGTCTGCAGGTGAAGCTTTAAAATTAGTGGGTATTGATTAGATAGGGGAGAAAAACCACCTGCTGAAACTTGTTGTCGGGCAGTTTTTGCCCCTTAAAGGCAAAAGAAAAGAGATGGGGGAGATAAGTTACTTTTGTCAACTAGCACCACTCCACAACCTTCCTGATGAAAAGGGCACAAGTAATGAAATCAGTAGGTGTCTAGAGGTCACTCAGATGATGCTCTTAACTACAGCAGGATTGGTGGTCATTAATGGGCAAAATTAAGTATCTAGCTGTTCTTTATATTACTCCAAAATTCTTTTTATATAATAATTATTTCATAGCCAAATTTTGACACCTTCAAAGGAAAGACTAGTTTAAGATCCTGCAATCACAAGGGGCTCCTGGGTGGCACAGTTAGTTAAGTGTCCAACTCTTGGTTTTAGCGTAGGTCATGGTTGTGGGGTCTCAGGATTGAGCTCAGGGCTCTGTGCTCAGAAGTTTGGAGTCTCCTGGAGATTCTCTGTCCCTCTGCCAGATCAGGGCAATCGTTTTACTAATCTGAGCCTGTTCACTCATCTCTGCGATGAGGGGTAATACAACTTTTATGAAGTACGATTGTCATAAGAATAATGTGAGGTTCAGGGCACCTGGGTGACTCAGTTGATTAAGCATCTGACCATCTGACTCATGATCTCAGTTCAGGTCTTGATCTCAGGGTCATGAGTTCCAGCCCCATGCTGGGTACCACACTGGGTATGGAGCCTACTTTAAAAATAAAAATAATGAAAAAGAGGGGCGCCTGGGTGGCTCAGTGGGTTGGGCCTCTGCCTTTGGCTTAGGTCATGATCTCGGGGTCCTGGGATCAAGCCCCACGTAGGGCTCTCTGCTCAGCGGGGAGCCTGCTTCCCCCCCCCCCCCCCCCCCCCCCGCCTGTTGCTCTGCCTACTTATGATCTCTCTCTCTCTGTCAAATAAAAAAACTTTAAAAAAGAGTAAGTGAGGTTCTCCACAGAGACTGTGACACTAGCTGGTACATGGCGGGCTCTCAGGAGTCAGTGGCAGACATTATTACAGGTCCTGGTTAAATGGCCCCAACAGGGGACAATCTTTTGAACTTGAGTTAGGTATCTTACCCCACCCCCACCCCTGAAACCTATTCTGGGTGTGGTTTCCTTCAGTGCCTTAGAGGAGTGTTTGGTTTGCCTGAAAATGCACCCAACTGAAACAGCCCCTTTTATGTTCCCCTTTAGAAAGTATACAAGGCTGACGGCAGTCGTTTGAGTCTGATGACTTTTGATGTAGGTTGAAGGTCACAATGGTGCTGGCTCTAAGTTCATAAAAAGCATCTAGAGCAGCTACTACCGAAGCCAGGGCACCCAGCACTTTGTCAGAGAGAACTAGTGTAGCCAGACTAATATGAACCACCCTCCATAGACTGGTGAATGCCTCTACTGTGTGTTCTTTTGAAAGGCCTTTTCTTAGCCTTTCTCTCTCCCCCAACCTTGTTTTCAAGAGGCATAGGGCCTTTAAGTGGCAAATCCAGTAATCATGGTAGCAGGGAGACACAGACCAGCCTATATTTGGCTTCACAAAGGCCTTGTGAAAGATCTGGTCTTAAAGTCTCTTTTAATGCTGAAATGATGCAAGTGGAGAGTTAATTTGAGGATCACTGAGGCACGCTTTATTCAAGAAGAATGTGAGCAAAACATAAAAAGTCTGCAGGCTCTGTTCTTCTCTGGTGGTAAGGAAATTACATAGGCTGTGTCATTATTTGGGTGAATTTGACCCCCCCCCCCCCCCCCCCCCCCCCCCCCCCCCCCCGCCGAAGTGTAATTGTGATGGAATTTTGGAGTGAGAGCTGTCATGTAAGTACAGGCTAGTTGGAGTGTGTTGTGTGTATGTTTTGCTTGAAATCCTTCTACAAACCAAAGACCTTATTTTGGTGACTCCCATGATGTACAGATAGTGGTTATCTCTTGGAATGTGGCCTTGGTTTTTTGAATTAGGCTTTTTTTTTTTTTTTAAGAGAAACTTTGAAGGTCTATTTTAATGGATATGAAGTCTTTGAAAGTCTGGAGGAGTCTGTTTGAACTGTTACCATATCATGCCAGTGAGTTTCTGTAGGTCTCTGGCTTGAATGTATAGTTGAGAGGTGAGTACAAGTCTAGTGCAGTGTGTTTCTGATGCTTGAAAATGGTGCCCTGATTTCTATTGAAGGAGACGTTCATTCCTACAGAGGTTTAAGCGATTCACTATATAAAAAAAATTCAGTCTTGCAGTGCTCCAGGGAGATTATGCATTATCTGCAAACAACTGCCAAGCAGATGAAATCCCAGGCAGTCTGTGATAGATAACTGGGTGGGAGTGGCAGGGGGAGCAGAGGAGGAAAGCTGTCAGAACCTGGCAGCAGTGTTGTGCAGAGGGCTGTGGAGGGCTGCTGGAGGCAGTGTTCAGGGTGAGGACGGTTTATCTTAGAGACAGCCTGGTGGGAAGCACCTGGACCCAGGAGTCACATAAGCCTGCATTCAAATCCTGACTTCATCGGTGACCTCCCTAGACCGCATCTTCTTGATTTGTTGAAAATTGGGAAAAATAAATAGCCCTTGGGGTGGCTATAAATCTTAAATTAAATTAGTACATCGTATTGATTGGGTAACAAACTCATCCCCGGTTAAGCATTGGCAGTTCCTTCTGAGCAGTCTTCCCAAGTCCCAGGCAAGCTAGACGGTGGGTTGCCATAGTTACATATAAAAGTATGTATGACTGGGTGTGGAAGACACGGTCTGTGTGTGTTTGCTTGTCCCTGTGTGCCTTCCTAGTGCTTGGCACAAGAGTGATGAACGAGTAAAGTGAAGAAGGCAGTAACACATACGTAGTTGTCTTAAAGTGAGTTAGGTGCTCTTCCTCCCTGTGGCCTCTCCTCCCCTGAGAAAAGAGGTGGCCTCCCCAGCTACATAATAAATAATGGGTTGAATGAAAGCGTGAATCACATGGTAATGGTTTTGGCTCTCTGATGTGGCTAAACTATAACTTAAGGAAGGGCTTATCTGGCTCTGTCTACTTTTTTGATGAAATGAAATTTAGATAGAACCCTAGGGACCTCCCATGTAGTTCCTGTAGTCTGCAGGGTGTTGGGGAAGTTGAACTTGGTGAGGAGGAGAAGGAAGCCCATGGTAGTGAAGTATTTGAAGAGATACTAAAGTTGATTGGACATCAGGTTGTCTCCCCTTGCTGTTGCTGTATTTACTTTTTTCCCTTGAGTGAGAATGGCAAGAGTAGTTGAAGCAGAGGAGCTTAGGGTCCCTCTAATGTAATCCAGTTACAAAGCCAGAGAGGTAGAAGTGTACCCTGTGAAACTGCAATCCATTCTTCTAGGTGTGGTAGCCATTCAGATTTTTATATTGTGTGACTGTAAAATGAATGCAATTTTTCTAACTACACATACGTCTTTGCTCACAGTGATGCAGCATGAGTAATGTTTTTCTAGAAGCCCGCCAGTTAATAATATTCTGAGCAAATAGAGGCAGGGCCTCAGAAACATGGATATCAGTGTAATGTGCAAGCCTGGCCTTTTAAACTGAAGGAATAGCCACGAGAAAACTAGTTTTGGCCAAAGGGCTGCTTTCCAGCCATCAGTGGCTTCCAATCCCCTCCCCACTCCTTAAAAAAAGAAAACAAAAACAACAACAAAAAAACTTTGGTTTTCTTCTGCAAATATATATGATTTCAGTTTGTTTTTTTTTTTAAAGATTTTATTTATTTATTTGAGAGAGAGGCAGTGAGAGAGCATGAGCGAGGAGAAGGTCAGAGGGAGAAGCAGACTCCCCGTGAAGCTGGGAGCCCGATGCGGGACTCGATCCCGGGTCTCCGGGATCATGACCCGAGCCAAAGGCAGTCGTTCAACCAACTGAGCCACCCAGGCGTCCCTATATGATTTCAGTTTTGAGATAGGAGGTTATTTTTTCATTTGAAACACAAGGAGACAATTTTTTAAAAGTCCTACTCATTCAGCAATGGCCTGACTGTAGCCAAGCTTGACTAAGAGTTCTTGGCCACAGAACCACAGACCACAGCCCTTATCAAGGTAGTAGATTCAGTTGGCTTTTTGGGAAGGGAGGGGTCTGGATTCAAGGGAGGAACACTGGAGCCCTGACCTTGGGGTAGGGCTCTGGAGCTAGCTGCCCCTGGGACAGTTTGTGTTTCCCGTGTGCTACAGTCAGATGGTAGGAGGGCAGACCCAGATACCATTTTAGCCATTGTCATCCAGTGATTCTGAAGTGACCTTTCTTACCTCATCTTCCTATGAGCTCATAGTTGTCTGCAAACATAAGTTCTGCTATGGATTCTTGCTCACTTTTTCTTTGATAAAGAGCAGCTCTTCTGCTCACCAGTTGTTTTTGAAAGAGGAAACTGAGACATTGGCCATTCAGTGATTTTAGCAATTGATTTGTCATTTCCTCTCTTTAACCCCCCTTCCCAGTGAGAATTTATAATGTAACTTATTTGCTAAGGTCCCCTGCATTAAAAACCAACAAAACTTCTGCTGGAGTGGGAGAGGTGATCGTTAGAATAATTATTGGCATTACTGAACTCCTGCTTAATATTCAGCCTTATGGAGGGCCTCTCCAGCCCTCTGCTAGGCACCGGGGTACAACTTCCAAACCTCCCCTTCAGAGGCTCACAAACAGGTCAAGAGACAGGAAAACAGATAAAGTTTTTGCGATAAGATTTGAATGGGTGAATATAAGCAAGGGGGTGCTTTATACACCTGCGAAAGAGAGCGCCTGTCCTCCTTACTTATCCTGGGTTGCTCTGAGAATCAGTTACAATAATGTGTGGGAGCATCTCATGAAAAACACAGATTCCTAATCTAAGAGATTTTTGTGTAGGGAACAAATGGCAAGACTTTCTGTTCTCAGTCTCACTCAGCTTGTCTGGTGTCCACTGATGAAGGAAATAGATGCCTTTTCTGTAACAATTGCCAGTATTTATTGAATACTCTGATACCTGACTGTGCCATTTATCCTCTGGATTACCTCATTGCAGACTCAGAAGAACGCTGGAGGTAGGCACAGATGTTATCTCTGCTTACAGATGAGGAAAGCAAGGCTTGGAGAGATAAAGTAACTTGCTCAGTGTCATAGGGCTAGGCGAGTGGGCCTGGCTGGCACGCCTGGCTGTGCTGCATCCCCAGAGCCCCAAAGCCCCGCTCCACGCTGTGTCTCCTGAGATGGCTATCTTCCTGGAAGGCCCTGGGTGTGGCCGGGTGTGGCTGGAGTGTTGGACCTTGTCGAGCAGCAGCCTTCTTTCTAGAGTGTGCTTTGAAGCAGCTTCCTCAGCCTAGTTCTCCAGAAAGCATCTTCCCCTGCAGGAGAGGGATTTATGATGTGGTTTCCTTCCTTCTGCCTCTGGACATCGGCTCTTCTCCACAGGGTCATAGAGCCCCTGGATGGCAGATAACGTGCTGCACTGGAATCAGTCGTGGCCGCCCTGTGTTCAGGATGGGTTGTGCCTGGGTCACTGGATAGTAAGCCAGTGGTGCTGTGAGGGTGTGAGCCGTATAGTCTGGTTTGTAATCCGAGGTCCCACTCTCGCCACCCCATTGCTCGTGAGGTCACTGATACCTGTGACGTCAGAGTTCATCCACAAGCTGCTTTTTCCTGCACTGAATGTAACCGAAAAAATGCACATATACATTCAGTGTGTGTGTGTGTGTGTGTGTGTGTGCTCAGTAGCCTGGTGAGATGGGTGGTATCCTATCTGCCCTTAGGATTGAGGAACTTGAGGATCCCAAGGGTGAAGTGAGGTAGCAGGGTCACTTAGCCTGCAAGTGACAAATGGGTGACTTTGAAAAATTCTGCAACAAGAAGGAGCTATTTCCAACATTTCTTTGAACTTCAAGTATTAATTTTTTTCTCTATGTATAGAGGTAGATAGTAAGGCAGGATGTATATATCTATCAACACATGGGTAGATTTTACAGACTTTAATGTCATTTAAATTTTGTTTGAAACACAGGTATTTAATCTTATTAGGGATTCAGCCAAATTGATAGATGTCTTGAAGTGTCACATTTAACCAAGAAACAAATTGAATACGCAGATTAAAAATGAAAGGCTTACCAAACAGGTTTCTCAAGTATCAATTTCTGATAAACCTGCAGGCTACTGATGAGTAAATCCTTCCATTAACAACAATGTAGTCTGCTAATTTGCTTATCCTTGATATTGCCAGGGGCATAACAGTGCCAGGAGGGGTAATGCATCTGCCTGTCTGAAGGTCAGAGCTGACAGGAACCCACATTCGGATGCAGGGTTTGTTTGGTAAATGCATTAGGGTATTTGGGAAAATGTTGAGCCACTTAACAGCCCAAATCCAGGTGATATTAATCTGCAGTCTTTTTTAATACAGCTATGGACATGCATATAGATAGGACCCAGGGCTAGTACTTTGAGGGCTTTGGATGTTGAGTTGTTAGAGATGAAAAAAAAAAAAGTAAAAACAAAACTTTTTCTTAAAGATTTTATTTATTTATTTGACAGAGAAAGAAATCACGAGTAGGCAGAGAGGCAGGCAGAGGGGAAGGGGGGAGCAGGCTGGCTCCCTGCTGAGCAGAGAGCCCAATGATGCGATGATGCAGGGCTCGATCCCAGGACACTAAGATCATGACCTGAGCCGAAGTCAGAGGCTTAACCCATTGAGCTACCCAGGCGCCCCCAAAACAAAATCTCTTGTGACTCAGTGACAGTCCATCTGTATGATGGCTCAACTCTGAGATATCAGGGACTGATTTGAATCTGTCCACAAACCTCTAAACCAAAAGGAGGGGGAAAATATGTTCACATACATTTGGAAAGTTGGGTCCCAACATGCCTCTGCTTAGGCAGTCATGCACACCTTGTCTGTCCTCCTTTCTCCTGTGAGAGACAGGAATGGACCTGTAGAATGATGGACACGTGTTTGGGTGGGTACTTAGGGCAGCTTCTAGAACCTGGTTCGGTTTAGGTTATGGCAGCAGTTAGAGGGGAAGCTGCATAAGGATGTTGGTCTGTGTTTTATTTTGGTGTCACCGAGATCTGCCTTTATTACCTTTCTGTGGCCACTGTGGTTCCGTTAGTGACTGGAAGCTGGAGCATTGATGGGAGGGGAGATAATGTGTAGGCCCAGGAAGATAGCCTTTGGCTCTAGTTGTTGGTTCAATTTCTTTACTTAGATAGTAAGAATTGTTATCTTAAGCTTGTCCTCGAAACTCAGCTGGCATAACCTGGAAGCCACTTGCTTCTAACTTGCTCTAGTTGACGCACCTTGCAGACTGGTTCTTGGGACAGAGCAGCACGTACCTACTAAGTAATGAAGAGTACATGGCGTGGAAGAAGGCAGGATAAAGTTTTAGAACACACTTGCAGCTCCAGCATCACTGAAGGAGCCATCCTGGCCATCCACCTGTTTAATCAGTTCAGCAAGCACACGAATGCCGGCAAGAGCAAGTTAAGATGCTGAGCACTCTAGAAACACAGGTGTAACATAGTCACTGCCTTGAATCACATTCTAAAAGGGAATACTAGATAGAAAGTGGCAGATGTTCTAAGATGTGCGCATGACAGCCCTAGGTTGTGAGATGTGAGAGAGACTTTTTGGAGTTGACATTTGAGCTGTAACTTAAAGTTGGACCAGAATTAATAATAATGAGATAATGAGATAGTGGGTGCTTGGGGGTAGAGATAGGACATGACCAGGGAAAGCTACAAAAACAGTGAGGTGTGTTGGGGAAATGGTTAGACATCTGCCTAGGATGTGACATACGTATATTTTCCCTTCCATTTCAGTTGTTAGTGCTTATTATTAGTGGTTGGGGTTTTGGCTTCCTTGTTAGCCAATATCCAGCTAATGTTGGCAGAGGTACAGGGAATCAGGTGGTTAGCAGCTGACATGGGTGAAATGACCTCGCACAGTGACGTGCATCTCATTTCTCTCACCTGGTAGAAAGGGCTGTTAGATCATCATCTGATACAGATGCAGAGTCCCCCACAAATGTATGGAGGGCATTACTTGTAGTGGCAGTAACTAGTGGTAACTTTGATTCCACCAAACACTCCTGCAAGGCTTTGCTGGGTGGATGCCCACTGCTTTAAAAAAAAAAAAAAAAAAAAGATTAATTAATTTAAAAACCCATAAGCATTCCTGGCTTCTGTGTCCTCTGGGCTCACAGAATCAGTCCTGTTGGGGCTACTGAGGACAAGGAGAACAAAAGAAAAGCTTTATCTTCATGCAGAGAGAAGGAAAAGTGGGTCTGTACTTAAACTCTACCGCGGTGGTAGTAATAGTAATACAGCTAAAGGTTTTTGCTACTTACTCTCATACACTTTCTTTCTTTCTTTTTTTTTTTTTTAAGATTTTATTTATTTATTTGACAGAGACAGACAGCGAGAGAGGGAACACAAGCAGGCAAAGTGGGAGAGGGAGAAGTGGGCTTCCTGCTGAGCAGGGAACAGGATGTGGGGCTCAGTCCGGGGACCCTGAGATCACAACCTGAGTCAAAGGCAGACACCTAATGACTGAACCACCCAGGCGCTCCTCTCGAGCACTTTTCTGAGTACTTTGCATGTATTGATTCATACGCTTCCTGAAGCATCCCTATTAGGAAAGAGTTATCTCCATTTTGGAAATGAGGAAACTGAGGTGCAAAGGCTGCTTTGCCCAAGGACACTTAACTTGTAAGTGGTAGAGTTGGGCTCCCAGCCCAGGCTGCATGGACTGAACTCGGAATCCTCCACCAGTTTGCCATGCTGCCTCTCAGGAGCGTTTGGAGCGTTTCTCTCATGGTGATTGAGGCCCATGCTTTTGTCCATCTCAGATTAGCATTTTGTTAGGACTTCACAACCTTGATTTGGTGGATGCGATTGTCCCAGGTGCAGAGTCCTGATCCTGCTCCAACTGTAAAGGGTTTGTTGAACCTTTCACTCCGAATTGGTGGGTGCGGCGAAGTTGGCTGCGTGGTAAATGCAATGTAAACTTGAAGCCTTGTCTATTTTCCTGGAAGACTTCATTCCCTTTTCTTGGATGGTTGGTTTGCTTTGGTAATTCTGGCAGAGTAAAGGGGACTCAGCCCAGCAGCGCCCCCCCCCAACTGCCAGCGGTGCAGATTTGTCACCATGTTACATACTCAACACTCGCCATTTGCATTTCAGTAGTGTTGGGTTTTTGTTGTTCAGGCATTTTGGTTTTCGTCATGGTGGTTTGTTTTATTTTGCCAGTGAACAACATTATTTGTTAGAAGACTTGGAGAGCCCGAGATGAAGGGTAGTAGTGCTGGAGTAGAGTTTTGGAGTTAAAGATGGGATACTCAGTCCCGTGGCATCAGCTACAGAGAAGGTGACCCTGGGCAGTTTTCAGTGGTGATGGTGTTACCTAGGAACATGCAGTGGAGCCAGAACACCATATTTTAAGTTTACATTCTAGGAGTGTGTTTATTTTTCTTGACTTAAGACATTTTCAGTTGCTCGAGCGTTTGTGATGTATTTAGGCCAAGTTACCTTTATTCTGTGATGTCCATGTGTGAATAAAGTAGAGAATCCCGATTTCTGCTTCCACTGCTGCAGCCAAGTAAATGCACAGATTTCCAGCTGCTTATCTGTATTTTGTTTTCAGGCCACCTTTTGAGTTTTTCCATGGCAGATGTAAAAATAAGTTTTTAGGAAGAGCACCCACAACGGCAGGCTTGGTTTTGTTTGCTGTCCGTTGTGTTGTAACTTTGGTGTAAGAGAGCAAGGGGCTTATGTTTATTGTATGTATTCCCTCCCTCACCCAATTCCAGAAACAATGTAATTTGGCCAAGGCAAGTGTCTCCCAATGATAATTTTTTAAAAATGTGTTTGTGATGGTTACTCTGCTGCTCGCACAGTCTGGAGCCACAGGACTCATGTTCGAACTGTTGGGTTGGTGGACACTGGGTTTCTCTCCTTTGGCCTGTAGAAAAATGTGAACATCTTTCTTTGGAAGGCCTGACAGTAGCAGTAC
>PISX010012637.1:0-59980 GCA_004024625.1 Mellivora capensis
CTGTTGGTGGGAATGCAAGCTGGTGCAACCACTCTGGAAAACAGCATGGAGATTCCTCAACAAGTTGAAAATAGAACTACCCTATGACCCAGCAATTGCACTACTGGGTATTTACCCTAAAGATACAAATGTAATGATCCGAAGGGTCATGTGCACCCAAATGTTTATAGCAGCAATGTCTACAATAGCCAAACTATGGAAAGAACCTAGATGTCCATCAACAGATGAATGGATAAAGAAGATGTGGTATATATACACAATGGAATACTATGCAGCCATCAAAAGAAATGAAATCTTGCCATTTGCAACGACGTGGGTGGAACTAGAGGGTATCATGCTTAATGAAATAAGTCAATCGGAGAAAAACAACTATCATATAATCTACCTGATATGAGGAAGTGGAGATGCAACATGGGGGGTTGGGGAGGGTAGGAAAAGAAGAAAAGTAACAAGATGGGATCAGGAGGGAGACAAACCATAAGTGACTCTTAATCTCCCAAAACAAACTGAGCGTTCCTGTGGGGAGGGGGATCGGAAGAGGGGGGTGGGGTAATGGACATTGGGGAGGGTATGTGCTATGGTTAGTGCTGTGAAGTGTGTCAACCTGGCGATTCACAGACATGTACCCCTGGGGATAAAAATACATTATATGTTTATAAAAAGTAAAAAAAAAAACAACACAAAAACAATAATTGCAGGTTACAAATGGAATTTTAAAAGAAGTTTATAAAAATCATTTTCTAATGTAACTTTGAAACATTTATGGTCTTACAATTGTCATATGAATAAAAATTAAGGATTTCTACTTAAAAAAAAAAAAGAAAAGAAAAGTCTTAGAGAACTGAAGATAGGATGAAGAGTTGTTGCAGGCCAGTACTCCGGGTTCCTACACTCACAAGAATGTTTTATAAATAAGCACACAATCCGAAGTCGCAAGAGGTCATTCATCTGAGCAGCACCATATTATCACAGCTTAGATTCCAGGATCAGCTGGCTGACTCTTATCTTCAAAATGAATGATGTTGAGAACCCAAAAAATAAACAATGGAGATTTTTCTCCTTTCTGAACTCATGAGATATGCACTTTGAGGAGGAGAAGAGGAAGAATTTAGTTTGCTTAGTGAAAACAGGAGAAACGGCCAGTGGATTTGCATTCTAAATGGATTAAGTGTGCCATTTGTTGATTGGCTAATTTCATTGGAAGAAATTCAATATGGAGGGAAAGAAATGTAGCTGCAAAATTCTCTGCTGAATATGAAGAATTCTCAAATACAACATAAATCTTTGACTAGTTAAGGAACAGGGATAAACGTTAACTGTTCCTATTATTGGTAGCAGTACAATATCTTTATGATACTATCTTACTGCTTAACTTCTTCCTCAATAGTCCACTTGCAGCCTAACAAAAACTGAGGGGAAAAGATTTTATTACCTCTATGTAGAGTAAAAATTTTAATGAACCCTCCTAACAACCGTGGAAAAGAAAAACCAACAGCAACTCATCTGGGTGGGAATGGAGGGAGCCATCTCTGCTAAAGCTGTCGATTCTTTCAACCAAGTGAAGACGCTGGTCAATCCCCAACATGAGGTAGAAAGCAAGCAGGAGATAAGAAGACCTAGAACATGGGAAATAGAAAGCTTCTGTATTTTAGAGTCTGAGCTTCATTCTTTTGTCAGAACTACTGCAAATTTCTAGCACAAAACACCCACATTAAAATATACGTGCAAAACTCATTCTGGAGACACATGTAACCATACAATCATTATCTCTGCTAAAAGGGCACCGTGGTTAAAAAAAAATTACCCCCAAATATCTGTGAGATCTTTTGGACGTGACATGACTTCACTCCAAATTTAATTTTTTCTTGAGATATAATTTATATATATATATTATATTACTTCCAGGTGTACAACATAATGATTTGATATTTGCATATATTGTGAAATGATTGCCACAATAAGTCGAATTAACATCTGTCACCATACATAGTTGCAAAATTTATTGTTTTTGTGATGAGAACTTTAAAAAAATCATTTTATTTATTTACTTGAAAGTGTGCACGTGAGCGGTGGGTGGAGAGGGAGAGGGAGAAGCAGACTCCCATGTGGGGCTCAAGTCCAGGATCCTGGGATCAGGACCTGAGCCAAAGGCAGACACCTAACTGACTGAGCCACACAGGTGCCCCTCTTATGATGAGAATTTTTAACATCTATTTTCTTAGCAGCTTTCAAATATGCAATACGGTATTATTAACTACAGTCACCGTGCTGTGCATTACATCCCATGACTTACTTATTTTGTTAACTGGAAGTTAGTATCTTTTGATTTCCTTTCCCCACTTTGCCCACCGCCCACCCCCACCTCTGGCAACCACCACTGTGTTCCAAGTATCTTTTTAAAAACCATTTAATTGGGCTATGAATCAACATATAATATGAAAATTAGGCTATAGTATCAACATATAATATGAAAATTTTATGAACAATAAGAGTCAATACCTTGGGATTGTCATTGGTAGCCGTTTCATTCTTTCAAGAAGTTGATGCCCAGTGCTGATGGGAACTGAAGAGTCCTCACGCATATCCAGCAATAAATCAGGACCTGAGGGAATATGAAAGTTGAAAAGTATCCATTTATAAGTTCTTCTTATCTAACATTTAGGAGTCTCTGTCTGTAAGACAAGGAAGTTAACAGATGATCACTGGAATATCTATCCCACAGAAAAGGGGAAAAGAATTTTCCAAGAACCCTTGGTCTTCAAAGTCAGAAACAAACCTGAAATAAATTTATGGGAGGAAGACAGCCCTGGGAGCACACCAGGTGGCAAGAACCACCCAGCTGAGAGGCAACTGGCTGAAGAGCAGAGCAGCATTCACTGTTTCAATGAAAAGAAGAAAATAACTTAAAAAGAACAGTGATAATGTTTGACTGGTTAATAATTTAATATTTGAAAACTTCCCAAAAGGATATTTCTATACATTTACATCAAAAAAGTCATGGCCCCACCCCAAATATCCATGTACCTTTGTATTTTTAGTGTATGATACACAAAGAGCCTAGGCAACTGTCTACTTCTAAAACGTATTTCTCATATTTATTTTATGACAGGTTCCCAGGCTGAAGGGAGGGGAAAGCCCAGGAGGCCCTTCCAGAAAAGCCATGCAGGCAGCTGCAGCCTGATTAGGTGAATATAGAATGGGGGAGCTTCTTGTAGGCAGAACTAGGTATCATTCACCTTCAGACCTGGCACATATTACAGTGCTTGGTACCTAGTCACTACTGGATAAATGTTAATTACTAAGTGTGCACCTCATAGGCTTATAACCATAGGTAGTTACCTGGACTGGGAACAAGTCACAGATTAAAATTCAAATTATGTTGGTAACTTGTCCTGTGAACTTTTGTGAGTCAGTTCCTGTCTATTTGGTCATCTAGGAAAGAGTCTGCCTGTTGGGATACTTAATGTATTTGATGTACATTGAACTCCTCATATAAAAGTGCCAAATAATTATTATTATTATGGATTAGAGAGCTCACCCTTTATATTTCCCAAAGTGCCTTTCATCCAAATACTTGAAAGCACTTCCAATTACGGCAAATTACTCCTAATGCTTTTCTAAAACCTTAACACATGTTAAGGACTAAAAACACATCTATAGCTTTCATTCATAATGATTATTTTCATCCAGTCCCAGATGGCTTCTGTATTATTATAATTCTCTATTATTACTGTAATAGTTTTTAAAGCCTTTCTTTGGTCTTTTAATGTTTTCAGAATTAATAAAATATTTACACTAACAGGGCTACTAGGTAAAAAGGAATAATGTGGTAGGCCCTTAGACTCACTATTAAGCTCAAGGTCAATATGACATTAATCCTGTTCACTGTAACCAGACTCAGGTATATCTGAAGAAATCTTTTGCCATTATCCAGACACTCACAATCTCTGTGTGTTATGTCACCAGCGCTGGAGACACAAGTCTACTCTGGGATTTAAGTAGCCCAGAATCACCAGGAAATGTCCACATACCATGAAGGAACCTGAGTCCTCAGGGATCACTGACACTCAGTAAGTTTAGTCTAGAACCTGAGAAGGCAGAATGGCTACCAACAAGCCACCTCAAGGACCCCGTCCATTTCTGCTGCTTAAATCCAGGCCAGGCTTGGCTACTGGTACCTCAGGGATTTCTAGGTCTCCTTCTGAGTCCATTTGTTACTATAGTACATTGAGGTCCAGTCCCACAAATGGTGCAAACCTACCTATCTTCCCTGACAAAAAGAGAAAAAAATGTCAAGAAAAACACCAAGAAGGCAGAAGCCAATATTAGTTTTAAGAAATGGTTGTGTCAGGGTGCCTGGGTAGCTCAGTGGGTTAAAGCCTCTGCCTTTGGCTCAGGTCATGATCTCAGGGTCCTGGGATCGAGTCCTGCATTGGGCTCTCTGCTCAGCGGGGAGCCTGCTTCCTTCTCTCTCTGCCAGCCTCTCTGCCTACTTGTGATCTCTGTCAAATAAATAAATAAAATCTTAAAAAAAAAAAAAAAAGAAATGGTTGTGTCTAACAAGGCCCTTAACATGGAAGTATATTAGTATTGTTCCCAGGGTCTGTATTTAATATAAAACAATGATTATTTTGAAAGCTAAGACTTATATTTAAAGCATACAACATGAAGACTTTGGTTGGAAAAGGAAAAGTTGGGAGGGACTTTTGCTGGAAATTTGAAAAAGCTCAATGTAGATCTTCATTGCATAATAGTTGTAAAAAATAGAAAATTGAATGAGTGTGAAAAATATAAATCCATGTCTTTCTCTCTTTCCCTCCTCATATATCAGAATTAATACATTCCCCCCAAAGTATGCATTATTCCAAAATACAGGCCATTTGCAATTTTTATTTACAAATGAAATATATATATTCTTATGTTGCTCATTATTGATTAAATGCTCTTTGTTAAATTAGAATATTTTAATTTTGTTACACATACATTCATCCCGGGAAGAAAAAAAAAAGACATGGATGTTTCATCCCCTCTTATGATTGCTTCTTTTTTCCTAGTTTGCCAAAGGAGGGAAACATCAAGGATGAAACTTAGCAAGATCAGACAGAGCAGCCGTCTTGAAATCAAATGGAAAAGAACAGGAGAACACGATGACGCTTGTCCCCATATCACTAAGCTGCTGGCATATATCCATCACCACCTTCCAGATTCTGTGTCATGTGAAAAAAATAAAACTTTATCTTTTTAAGCCACTGTCAGAGTCTCTGTTGCTTAAAATTGAAAAACCTTTGTAACTGACAATGAATCAATAAGAGTATTTTTCAGGTACACTACCAATGGAGGTCCAAAGATGGGAATTACATGAAGTAGAAAGGATGAGGAAAGGCCTTGAGGAAGACTTGACTTTGTGATGGTCATGAAAAGTTGGGATATGGAAGTGGAGTACATTTCAGGTAGAAATTATGCTACCAGCAAAAACTCTGCAAAAATGCCAAAAATATTGCTTTTATTAAGTCATCTGTCCTCAAAGTCATTTTGCCTATAGTTTTAAGACTAATATTTAATTTATATATTTAATGCTATCAAGTATGAACACATTTTCAGTAATTCCTATGATACCATAATAATTGATTTTGCTATTTGGGGAAAAATTTCCCCCAAAGTATAAGTAATGAAACATTTTGCAATTTCAAACTTCACACAAACTGTCTTTCAAAAACTGTTTTAAGTAACTTATATTTATTACAGTTTTTTTGTTGTTTTTCTTTCTTCCCTGTTTTTTTTTGAACTATAGAAACAAAAACATTTTAATCCCATTTAATCATGATAAATTATTATTTACTAGTAAATGAAACTATTGGTAGCCAATGATTCATTGCAACCTTTATAAACTGATTATTACACATATTCTAAAAATAAATATAAATGAGCTCCTTGCGTCTGCATATATATATATATATATATATATGCGTCATAATTATAGAATTGTGGAGTCTTAAGGACAAAGCAGTAGATGAGGGCTCTGATCCTAACCAGCCAGGACGAAGCTGCTAATTAAAAAACAAAACTTACTACAAAAAAAAAAAAAAAAAAAAAAAAAAGAATCCTATCCCAGTGCAAGGGGAATGCATTTTAACCAATTGTTTATTAGATCCAGATATTTTTGCCCAGCATGGTCACGTTCATTAAAAGATGCTATTCTTGGGACGCCTGGGTGGCTCAGTTGGTTGGACGACTGCCTTCGGCTCAGGTCATGATCCCGGAGACCCGGGATCGAGTCCCGCATCAGGCTCCCAGCTCCACGGGGAGTCTGCTTCTCCCTCTGACCTTCTCCTCGCTCATGCTCTCTCACTGCCTCTCTCTCAAATAAATAAATAAAATCTTTAAAAAAAAATATGCTATTCTTGTAAAAAATGAGAACTCTACAAATCTAATTTAAGGGTGAGGATGATTAATTTGGTTATTTATTTAGAGTGTAAGAACACTATAGATAATTGCTGTTAGAGGGAAAGATTTATTTTTATTCTCTGAAACAATGTCCAAATAGATAATTTTGGAATTTCCCCAATTGTACATTGTCAGACTTCTGAAAGTTTGCTAATTCTGCAGTAAAAATAACCATGAACAATTTATGCAAGTATTAAGACCAGAAAATCTGTTAATGTGTCTCAGCTTTCCCAAACAAATTAAATAGTCCTGAGTTATTTTAGTAGGACTTAAATGCTAAGATAAATTATATGGGAAAAATAAACTGATACATAAAGACCTCTGTTATAACTATGTATTTTTAATGTTCTAATAGTTCAAAACAAACATAAATTCCCTGCGCAGAGTAGTTACAAAATGATATGTGAAATTCTTTTTAATAGAACTCTCTGTAAAAGGGCACTTGCTGGAAAGATACTTAATTCTACTGTTAGCTAATGGGAATCTAAAACAAATTAAATGTGAAAATAGTATGCATTTGATTTTGCCATTTTAAATTAGTATTTATTTTAAATGCTCAATTCATAGAACATATATAGCTATTTCTATAGGTATATATGTACACATACAAGTATATACAGGATGTATATAAATATATATGTACATATATATGCACACACATATATATATGCACATATATATTGGTTTTATTGTCCCTTCATAGCTTTTTAGGAAGCTGATCTACTTATGGCTAAAACACACTAGTGTCTTGGGATTGGCAGGTATTCATGACTCTTAATAGTATTCCGGGGTCAAAAACTAATTTATTTTACTTTTAAAAATAACTTTAAGCTTCTAAAGATTATCAGTATTATCTTGTATCTGTTACGTATTGAATCCTACCCAGCAAACACTCAAACAGCAAGGGTCTGTCCCATACAGACCTATCATTCTCAAACCTCCCTGACTCCCAAGCTTAACTACCACCACATACGCACTATCTTTTTAAACAAGACCAAGGAATTACAGCTTCTTCTTCTTTTTTTTTCCCAAAATTTCTTTGCAAACAGAAACAAACGGCCTATGTTCTGGAGTGAACCTGGCAAACCTCTCGACATTTTAGCCAACGATAGAAGCAGTGGCTTTTCTGTCCACCCCTGGCTGACAGGTATGGATGAGGCCAGGCAGAGCGAGTCGAGTGGGAGCTGAACTACCCACGCACGCACACACCCACAGACCACAGCTCCCTCTCCTTCTGTCCTTTAGGCGGCCGTGTGGTTTTAGTGATCTGGTCCATGAGTCGAAACTGCGCTCAGTATAAAGGAAGGAGAACTTCGTTCTTTAATGAAACTTTGGCACCTGTAGAGTTTAGCCAAACATTTCTAAGCTTTTCCTGGTCAATCAGAATAATTACTTTTCTGTTTTCTGTCACACACTGTAACTTCTTCTTCTTCTTTTTTTTTGCATTTTCATCATTACTCCTTTAGTGAAAAGTCCGTATTCTTAAGTCTGGGTTCCTTTCCTTTCTTCCTTTCTTTCACTTAATTTTTTTAGAGCAGTTTTAGGTTCACAGCAAAACTGAGCAGAAGATGCAGATTTTCCATATGCCCCTGCCCCCACATGTGCACAGCCTCCCCCACTGTCAGTATCCCCCACCAGAGTGGGACACGTGTTACAACTAATGAACCTACATTAATACATCATTACCATCCAAAGTCTACAGTTTATATTAAGGTTCATTCTTGGTATTGTATAAAATATATAATGACATTTTAACCCTCATAACTATACAAGTTATTCCCCACTAATGAGGGAAGTTTTTATAAATACAGATCTTAGGAACTAATTCTTAAAGTCAAGTTAACCATAATCAAGTCCCTTCAACTCGCAGCAGATTCACAAAAATTCACATAGGTATTGCCAATAATCTGCTTTCAATGCCTCAACTTTTTTGACAGTTAACTGGCAAGCTTACTATTTGAGGTTTTGTTTTGGTTTTGGTTAATTTTGCTTGTATTTGCTTTTAAGCAATGGAATAAAAATGTCCAAGTTGAAATAATATTTTACTAAATTATTTGTTTAATTGAACTGACAAATTCAATCATGACCATGTTATCAAGTACAATATAAAGTGCCCAGACTGAAAATTAAATTTTCTCAGAAATATGAAAATTCAGAGAATGTAACTATTTTCATGCCTCGCCTACAACAGCAGAACAGGCATATCACCAGTAACGAACCCTCATCAGACAAGAATGAAGTACCACAGGACATACTCGAGTCACCCAAAACCATAGTGTGCTTTTGAAAGCTTTGAATACATGGAACTTTATAGAATAATATTTGTGCTCCTAAATGATGTGGAAGAAGGTGTGGCTCTTGAGTGGCACGCTGTAATTGTTGTTTGGGTTTCTGAGCTTGTTCAGATGTCCACCATCTTCTACAAGCATCGGCAGAGAAGATAGGCTGAGATCCCCGTAGCCTGCCGCCTGGTCAGGCAGACCGTCAAGTGGTCTCATTTGGTCTTCAGAACTCCTCTTCCTTCTGCTTGACCCTCTGTAAGTGTATCCCCCCAACATATGCCTTCCAAGTACACCCCATAAACTCCCCCCACTACTAACCAGACTCCCATCCTTCAGCTAAACCTGTTTCGGAAAATGACGGGACAGACTCACTTTCATGTATAAAGAGCTGACAAAACTTCATTTGTTATCATGCCTGAGTTACTTAAATTTTAGTCAAACAACAAATAAACAAAGAATGAGTAGTTAATTTTCTAATGTCAAGATCTTGGTAAGTAAAGACAGTATTTTTGCAGGATCACAGGGAGTGAGGCAGCAGCAGTGGGGGAGATCTTCAAAGCAAAAGGGATAGGGGAAACTTAGTAATCTCAATTTATTTTCAGAATTGCTATAAATATTCACATATACTTTGGCCAGGTGAACCATTTCCACATAAACTGTGACTGCTAGTATTTGCTCCTACCAAGTAGCAGAACAGCAGTCCGGCTTACAGCTTGATAACTTAGGCCAAAATGATTTACAAGATTCATTTCATCCGAAGTCACCCCCAAGTTACTGTGACCTATAGAAAAATACTTGGTTGTCCCTCCCCTGGGTGTTGAGCTGTCATCTCTCCCTCTATCCCTGCTTCACTCCACCAGCCGTGACACACATTATTCTTTGGCTCCTACACAAAAGAAAAAAAATTCCATTTTCTCATCCCAGTATTAAAAGAATGAAAATAGTAATTTATAGCAATTTGTAGGAACACGATGGGAAAACAGGGCAGCAAAATAGGATGATTGCCATGAGAGTATTAAAGTGTCCCAATATGACAAGATTGTTTGCTAAATCCTTCCAGCACTCCATGAACTGCGTAAAGGAAAACTTCCAAAGCAACGTTGGCTAAAATTCCAGTTCCCGTCTCTCTGACAATGGACACAGAAGCAGTGTAAGATGTAAGCACAGATGTTGGCTTGACAATAGCTCTGCACTTAATAATAGACGTTCTCCTAGGGCTGCTCAAGGTCCATGTTTTCAACCATGAGCACGACAGGTTACTGGAATTTTAGTTGTATTGTTTTATGTGGTTTTCTTTCTCTTCCTTTCTTCCTTCATTCCTTCCTCCCTCCCTCATTCCCTCCTTTCTTCTCTTTCTTTCTCTTTCTTTTCTTTCTTTCTTTCCTTTCTTCCTTTTTTTCTCTTGCTTTCCTTCCTGAAAATATTTTCTATCACCTCAACCCAAAGGCTCTCCAGTGACCCATACTGTGACTGTGTTTCTCAGGAGAGGCCACGTAAACAGGGACAAGAGTTTCCTGAGATCCAAAGGACTTACGGGGGAGAGGACAGTTGCTATGACCGGGCAGGAAGTTTTAGTTGTTTTGGTTTTTTAAGGATTTATTTATTTATTTTGAGAAAGAACACAAGTGGGAAGGGCAGAGTTTCCTATGAGCCTGGACCCAACGCGGGGCTCGGTCTCACAACCCTGAGATCCTGACCAAGAGCTGGACACAACTGACTGTGCCACCCAGGAAGCTTTAAACTTAGCTATATTCGGGGGACTCTAAAGAGTTCTCTCTAACCCAAAGCCAGTTCATTTTCACGATGGAGATTATCCCAGGTTAAAGGTTAGGAATTCATGTGAATCACAGATGGGACAGATCTCCCTGATAAGGCAAAGAAAAACATCTTTTTCCTAACTCAAGAGAGAGCTTTTAACTCACAACTTCATGGATCAAATTAAGAAAAATTCTAAATCTTAATAAGCTAGAATAAAGTGCTTTATATAGACTAACAGAAAAAACAAGCAAACAACAAAATAAACAAAAACAAAAAACTGGACGTGTGTAATACTTAGAAGGCAGCATAGGGCAGCAGGAAGAGCTACTGATAGGAAAATTGCTGGTGACCCATGTGGCCTCAGACAAGTCACTTGACTCTCCATGACATTGCTTCCTCAATCTGTACAATAAGTGGGCCATGTTTGAGGATCATGGCTTTCTTACTGTCTTAGCACTTTGTGGCACTAAGACTAGAATAATTGAATTAAACATCCTATGTGTGTTACATTTCTACTGCTATATAACAAATTATCATGAATTTAGTAGCTTAAAACAACTCATATTTATTATCTCATAGTTTTCCTGGGTCAGGAGTTCTCCAAGGCTTTGCAAGGCTACAATCAAGGTGTTGACCAGCATTTTGTTATCTTGAAACTTGGCTGGTGATCCACTTCCAATCTCACAAGGTTGTTAGCAGCATTAAATGTCTGTGGTTGTAGGACTGAGGGCCCTGGCCTCTTGCTAGCTCTCACTATCAGCTCCTAGAAGTCACTCACAATTCTTTGCCACATAACCCTCTCTTTGGGCCATCTGATAACATAGCAGCTCGCTTTTTCAAAGCTAAAAGGGAGAAAGAAAGATCCTGGTAGTAAGATGGAGTCTTACATGATATAATCACAGATGTAACATTTCATTACCTTTGCCATATTCTATTGGCTAGAAGTTAGTCATAGGTCCCATCCATGCTCAAAGGGAGGGAATCACACAACAGCATGACACCAGGAGGCCGTGGGTTATGGGGACCACTTTAAAGTTTGTCTGTCACATTTTCATATTTTTTCCTACACTCACTTCTTCAGCAGACACTGTCAGCTAACAGTTAAAATATACTCCAAGTTTGCCACTTTTCATAACCTCCGTTTCCACCCCCAGCTTCCCTAGTCTGCTCTTATTTACTCTCATTTATACTATTGCAACAATCTCTTAACTTGACTCTCTTTGTCTCCTCTTGTCCTATTAGCTTACCACCTTACCCACATGACCTGGCTCCTGACCTCTTCTGTGATCTCATCTTCTACTCCACTTCCCCTTTTATCACTCCACTTCTGCTACCACCAAGCCCATTCCTACCTCAGGACCTTTGTAAATATTTTCTTCTGACATAAAACTTCTTCCCTCAGATCTTTACCTGTTGGTTCTGTCTCCTCACCCATTCCCTGCTCAAATGCCACTTCTTCAGAGACCTTCTCTAATGACCTTATTTAGCTAACCCCTGCCCTATTACAGGCATTCCCTGTCTTATTACCCTGCTTTATTTTTTACACAACTTATGGTGAACGAAATGCGTGTTTTAGTCTAGTGTCCTCCACTAGAATGTAATGTTATGAAGGCAAAACACTGTATATCGAACATGATGTCATAAATAAAATATATATATATAAAATATAAAACATGATGTCATAAATATCAAATAAAGAAAAAAATGCAAAAACCAATGAAACAAGATGAAACCAGAGAGGGAGACAAACCATAAAAGACTCTTGATCTCAGGAAACAAACTAAGGGCTGCTGGAGTGGAGAGGGATGGGAGGGATGGGGTGGCTGAGTGATGGACATTGGGAAGGGTATGTGCTATGGTGAGCACTGTGAATTGTATAAGACTGATGAATCACAGACCTGTACCTCTGGAAAAAACAATACATTATATGTTAATAAAATAAACAAACAAAAATAAATAAATTTTTTAAAAAGAAATTGGGAGGAAAAATGGGAAAAACCAAACTTAAAATTTTTAAATTGAATAAAGTTGGCTATCTGATAATTTTAATATATTGTCCTTAATTCTTACAATTGCCATGGATGAATTATAGCTTTATCAATAATTGCCACCTATTCATGTGCAGGTTTTTGGAGACCACTATCTTATTTGATCAACTTAATACCAATTATTTCCACTGAAGGAGCCTCTACTCTGAGTCTAAACAATTGGTGAGTGCTTGGGGCACAGATATTTTGAGCAACCGATTTAAAAAGAACTCATATGTCTTCCTTCAAGATATACAGAAGGCAATGATTCAGGAATTAGGAGGAAACACCTCTTCTTGATTAGAAACTCCCCCAAATCAGCCATTTCCATCTTTGATATGCACTGGAGGTAGCATAATATGGTGAAAAGAACATTGGTCCAGAAGCTAGGAGACTTAAATTCTAGACCTAATTCTGCTGTAAGTACAGCAATTTAAATAATCATTTATTGCTTTGGGCCTCATTTTTCTCATCTATAAAACGACAGAGTTCAGCTAGATGACTTCTAAAATTCTCTCTATTAAAATTTTTAAAATCTATGGGTTCCACCAATCTATAAAATTCTATAAAAGGGTAAATATTGAGTTGTTCTATTCAGAAGAAGCCTGTTCAACTGATTACAGCACCCATAGAAAAAAAGGGAAATTACCAAGAACAGTAACAGCAAGAATGGTTCATCCTATTCCTTTGAAATTATGTTCACTGTCTTCCCATTAACCGTCTTGACTATTATGGTGTTGACATTTGTCTTTCAGACTCATCATGTATGTTATCACCCACATAATAAACACCTGGGCCAAAGGAAGAGTAGTTGTTTCAGTTATCATATCATATTCTAAAAGCTCCTTATACTACAGCTCCCTGGTTTGGAATTCTGACAGTAGAGAGGAAAACTTTCTTTTACACATTCCACAAAATAATTTGTTAAGACAGAAAACATATTTACCAATACAAGTTAATGAACTTGGATAATGTAGACAGGGCTGCTTAGAAGTCTTGAAGAATCTGCTAATTTTCTAGTAGTGACATGTCATTTGTATACCTAGCACTTCAGAGTAATTCCATATGCCATGTTATTTTTGCTCTTATTTATAAAATGTTACTGTTTGAGGTCATTTGTAGTCTATATTAAAACATTGCATGATATTTCAATTAAGGTAATAATAGAAAGTTAATTAAAATTATTTAATAGTAAAGTAATCATTGTTTTATTTTTATGGGTTCCCTGGTATCCATGTGAATTAAAGAAATGTTGTCCTAAAAAAAATTATCCTTCAATTTGCTATGCTTAAGACACTTGAAGTTGGAACAATCATAAAAACTACCAAAGGTAGTTAATCAAACATAAAACTATTAAATCTGGCCTTCTACTTGATGATAGTACTGTAGTTTGACATAAATAATAAATATTATAAAAAACACACAGGAGGGAGGGAGGCTGGGAAGATGGCAGAGTAGGAGGACCCTAACCTTAGCCTGTCTCCGGACGCACTCAGATAACACTCACACTGGTATAAATAACCCAGAAAACAACAGAAAGACTGACAAAACAAACTCCACAACTAAAAGTAGAGAAGAGGCCACATCTAAGAGGGTAGGAAGGGCAGAGACATAGTGGGGAGCCCTGGGCCATCTGTAGTTGGGTGGGGGCTAGGGGTACCAAGAAGGGTGAGAAACAGATTATCACACCAGGGAGCTTACAGGGGGAAGACAAATCCCTACAACGTTTGGATTTCAAATCAAGAAAATCCAAATTTCATGAGTTCTCACAACCAACAGGACTTAAAGCCTGGAAATTTATTTATTTATTGAGAGAGCATGATGCACAAGCAGGGGTGGGTGGTAGAGGGAGACGGAGAGAGAGAATCTCAAGCAGGCTCTATGCTCAGCACAGAACCTGATATGGAGCTCGATCTCATGACCCGAATCATGACCGATCTCAGGACTTCAGTTCATGACCTGAGCTGAAACCAAGAGTCAGATGCTGAACCAACAGAGTCATTCAAAGCCTGAGTAATGTAATCAAGGAGAAAAAAATATGCAAAATGAGAATAGACTAAGGGAACTCAGTGACTCCATCAAGTGTAATACCATTTGCATTACAGGGATCCCAGAAGAAGAACAGAATAAAAAGGGGCAGCTATTATTTCCTCAAACTTCCCTAATCTGGGGAAGCAAACAGATATCCAGATCTGGGAGGCACAGAAATCCCCCACCAAAATCAATCCAAGGAGGTCCACACCAAGACGCATAGTAATTAAAATGGCAAAAGGGAGTGATAAAGAAAAAATTTTGAAGGCAGCAAGATAAAAGAAGACAGTTACATACAAAGAAAACCCCATAGGGCTGTCATCGGATTTTTAGCACAAACCTTGAAGGCCAGAAAGGAGTGGCATGATATATTCAAAGTGCTAAAAAGGGAAAAAAATCTGCAGCCAAGAATATTCTATCCAACAAGGCTAACATTCAGAACAGAAGGAGAGATGGAGAATTTCTCAGATAAACAAAAACTAGAGTTCATGACCACTAAACCAGCCCTACAGGAAATGTTAAAGGGAACTCTTTGAGTAGAAAGTAACGACCATAAGTAAAAGTATGAAAAGTAAGAAATACAAAACAGAAAAATAAGTATATCAGTAAGACCACTCCAGGATTCACAAAATAAAAGGGTGTAAAATATGGCAACATGGTTGCGGGGGGGTAGTAAAGAATGAGTTCAAGCTTAAGCAACCATCAACTTAATATAAACTGCTCTATATAGAAGATGTTATATACAAACCAAATAATAACCACATATCAAAGACCAGTAAGAGATATGGAAAGAATAAAGAGAAAGAAACCCAAATATATTACTAAAGAAAGCAAGCAAACCATAAAAGAGAGCAAGAGAAGAAAGGATCAAAGAAAAACTACAAAAACAACCACAAAACAAAATTACTATAAAAATATATCAATAATTATTTTGAATATAAATAAATCAAATGCTCCAACTTAAAGACATTGGGTGATAGAGTAGATAAAAAACAAAGATCCACTATATGCTGCCTATAAAAGACTCATTTCAGACTTAAAGACACCTGCAGATTGAAAGTGAGGGGATGGAGAAACATTAATCATGGAAATGGATGTCAGATGAAAGCCAGGGTAGCAATACTTATATTAGACAAAACAGACTTTAAAACAAAGACTGTAAAAAGAGACAAAGGAGGATACTATATAATCATGAAGGGGATAATCCAACAAGAAGATATAAAATTATAAATATTTATGCACCCAACACAGGAGCTCCCAAATATATAAAATTCTTAATAACAAACATAAAGGAACTAATCAATAGTTATACAATAATAGTAGGGGACTTTAATACCCCATCTACATCACTAGGACAGATTATCCAAACAGAAAACCAACAAGCAGTGGCTTTGAATGACACCTAGACCAGATGGATTTAACAGATACATAGATATCTATATAATTAACAGAATTATATATATATATATATATATACACATATACATATACATATGTATATATATATAATTAACATTCCATCCTAAACCAGCAGAATACACATTTTTCAGGGCGCCTGGGTGGTTCAGTCATTAAGCATCTGCCTTCAGCTCAGGTCATGATCCCAGGGTCCTGGGATCGAGCCTCACACTCAAAGAAGCGCCCGCTTCTCCCGCTCCCACTCCCCTCTGCCTGTGTTCCCTCTCTCTCTCTCTCTCTGTCAAATAAATAAATAAAATATTTCTTAAAAAAAAAAAAAAAGAATACACATTTTTCAAGTGCACATGGAATATTCTCCAGAGTCGATCACATATTAGGTCACAAAACAAGTCTCAACAAATTCAAAAAGATTAAAGTCATTCCAGGCATTTTTTCTAATCATGATGTTATAAAACTACAAAATAACCACAAGAAAAAATCTGGAAAGGGAAAACATACATGGAGAATAAATACCATGCTATCACACTACAAATGAATCAACCAAGAAATCAAAGATGAAATTTAAAAATGCATGGAAACAAATGAAAATGAATATGAAACAGTCCAAAAATCCTTGTAATGTAGCAAAAGCTGTTCTAAGAGAGAAGTTTATAGCAATACAGGCCTACCTCAAGAAACAAAATGGGGGCGCCTGGGTGGCTCAGTGGGTTAAGCCTCTGCCTTCGGCTCAGGTCATGATCTCAGGGTCCTGGGATCAAGTCCCGCTTCGGGCTCCCTGTTCGGCAGGGAGCCTGCTTCCCCCTCTCTCGCCTGCCTCTCTGCCTACTTGTGATCTCTCTCTCTCTGTCAAATAAATAATTAAAATCTTTAAAAAAAAAAAAAAAAAGAAGCAAGACAAAACAAACAAACAAAAACCCTCCAATAAACAACCTAACCTAACACCTAAAGGAGCTGGAAAACAAGAACAAACAAAAGCCAAACCAGCAGAAGGAAAGAAATAATAAAGACTAGACCAGAAATCAATAATATAAAAAACTAATAAAACAATAGAACAGAGTGATGAAGGGGTGCCTGGGTGGCTCAGTTGTTAAGCATCTGCCTTTGGCTCAGGTCATGATCCCAGGGCCTTGGGATCAAGCCTGGCATAGGGCTCCCTGCTCAGCGGGAAGCCTGCTTCTCCCTCTCCCACTCCCTGCTTCCATTCTTTCTCTCCCTTTCTCTCTCTCTCTGTGTCAAATAAATAAATAAAATCTTTTTAAAAAGAACAGATTGATGAAACCAGAAGCTGGTTCTTTGCAAAAAATCAGCAAAATTGATAAACTTCTAGCCAGACTCATGAAAATAAAAGAAAGAGGATTCAAATAAACAAAATCAGAAATGAAAAAGCAAATAAAACAATTGACACTACAGAAATACAAAGGCCTGTCAGAGAATAATTATATGCTAACAAATTAGACAATCTAGAAAAAATGGATAAATTCCTACAAACATATGTCTACAACCAACCAAAACTCAAAGCAGGAAGAAATAGAAAACTTCAACAGATCAATTACTAGCAATAAAATTGAATCAATAATCAACAACTACAAACAAACAAAAGGTCCAGGACCAGATAGCATAACAGGTGAATTCCACCAAACATTTAAAGAAGACTTAATACCTATTCTTCTCAAACTTTTCCCAAAAATAGAAGAGGAAGGAAAACCTCCAAATTCATTCTATGAGGCCAAATTTTATGGGAGATGAAAGAACTATAGTCTAAAAACTATAAAACATTGATGAAAGAAATTGAAGCTGACACAAAGAAATGGAAGAACATTCCATGTTCACAAATTAGAAGAACAAATATTTTTAAATTGTCTATCCTACCCAAGTGATCTATAATTTTAATGCAATCTCTATCAAAACACCAGCATTTTTCACAGCGCTAAAACAAACAATCCTAAAATTTGTGTGGAACCACAAAAGACCCCAAAAAGCCAAAGCAATATTGAAAAAGAAAAGCAAACCTGGAGGCATCACAATTCTGGACTTCAAGTTGTATTACAAAGCTGTAGTAATGAAGACAGTATGATACTGGCACAAAAACAGACACACTGATCAATGGAACAGAACAGAAAATCTAGAAATGGACCCACAACTTTATGGTCAATTAATCTTCTAAAAAGGAGTCAAGAATATGCAAAGGGAAAAAGATAGTCTGTTCAACAAATGGTGTTGGGAAAACTGGACATCTAGAAGCAAAAGAATGAAACCAGATCACTTCGTTTCACCACACACAAAAATAAACATAAAATGTATTAAGGACCACATGTGAGACTTGAAACCATAAAAATCCTTGAAGAGAGCACAGGCAGTAATTTCTCTGACATTGGCCATGGCAACATCTTTATAGATATGTCTCCTGAGGCAAGGGAAGCAAAAAAATAAACCATTGGGACTGCATCAAAATGAAAAGCTTTGGGATACAATCAATAAAACTAAAAGACAACTTACTGGGACGCCTGGGTGGCTCAATTGGTTGAGCGGCTGCCTTTGGCTCAGGTCATGGTCCCGGCATCCTGGGATCGAGTCCCACATCGGGCTCCTTGCTCGGCAGGAGGCCTGCTTCTCCCTCTGCCTGCCACTCTGTCTGCCTGTGCTCGCTCTCTCACTCTCTTGCTCTCTCTCTGACAAACAAATAAATAAAATCTTAAAAAAAAATACAACTTACTGAATAGGAGAAGACATTTACAAATGACCTATCTGATAAAGGGTTAGTATCCAAAATACATAAAGAACGTGTACAACTCAACACCTGAAAAACAAATAATCCAATTACAAAATGGGTGAAAGATATGAGTAGACATTCTCCAAAAAAGACATCCAGATGGCCAACAGACACATGAAAAGATGCTCAACACTGCTCATCATCAGGAAAATACAAATCAAAACTAGGAGATACCACCTCACACCTGTCAGAATGGCTAGAATCAAAAACACAAGAAACAAGAGGTGTTCACAAGGATGTGGAGAAAGGGGAACTCTTTTGCCCTTTTGATGGGAATGCAAACTGGTGTAGACACCCTGGAAATAGTAGGGAGGTTCCTCAAAACTTAAAAATAGAACTACCCTATGATCCAGCAATTACACTATGAGGCGTTTACCCAAAGAATACAAAAATACTAATTTAAAGGATACATGCATCCAATGTTTATAGCAGCATTGTCTATAATAGCCAAATAATAGAAACAGCTTAAGTGTCTACCAAACTGATGAATGGATAAGAAGACATGGCATATATGTACAATGCTATATTACTCAGCCATAAAAAAGAATGAAATCATGGCACCTGGGTATCTCAGTCGGTTAAGTGTCTCATTCCTGATCTCGGATCAGATCTTGATCCCCGGGTCATGAGTTCAAGTTCCATGTTGGGCTCCAAGCTGGGTGTTTAGCCAACTTAACAAAACAAAAACAAAAAAAAAAAAAAGAAAGAAAGAAAGAAAGAAAGAAAAGAAGGAAAGAAAAGAAATTTTGCCATTTGCAACAACATGGATGGAGCTAGAGAGTATTATGCGGAGCGAAATAAGTCAGTCAGAGAAAGACAAAATACCATATGATTTCACTTATATCTGAAATTTAGGAAACAAAACAAACACAGTGGTGGTGGGTATCAGGAAAGAAAGAAGAGTCAAACAAAGAAACACACTCTTATTTATAGAGAACAAACTGATGGTTACCAGAGGGAAGGTGGGTGGGGTAATGGGGGAAATAAGTTATGGGCATTAAAGAGTACACTTACCATGTGAGCAGTGAGTAATGTAGAGAATTGGTGAATCACTGTATTGTATACCTCAATCTAATATAAAACTGTATGACAACATGCTGGGATTGAAATTAAAAACAGTAAAACACACACACAGAGGAAATAACAAAGACTGACAAAATCTGGCAGAGAATGCAGAAACAATGCTTATTGAAAAATAGCAGAAGAATAAACTTGCTTTATTTGTTTGTTTTGTTTTTTGTTTTCATTTCGTTTTTTAATTTAAATTCTATTTAATTAACATATAGTGTGACTTGGCATCGCTAGTAGAATTTAGTGATTCATCATTTACACACAACACTCAGGGCTCAACACAACAAGTACCCTCCTTAACACCCATCACTCGTTTAGTCCATCCCCCGCCCACTTGCCCTCCAGCAACCCTCAGTTTATTCTCTCTTAATAGTTCTCTGTTAATAGTCTCTTATGGTTTGCCAGCTTTAGGCCTGGAAAACAATTCTAAGATAATAAACAGAAAGGCAATAATTTTATTTCTCCATCTCCAAATATTTCATTACTGTTTCACTGGGGTTACTAATTCATTCAAAATGACTGGCCCTCTGCTTTTGCCCTTATTTTGTAAGGTTGAAAACTGTATAGAGACCATCCTGTGAGGATTGATGTTAAAGACTAGAAGACCACATTCCCCTGGAAACTGCTTCAATCTGGCAATCACATGCTAATGAGTAACTAGAACAAAGTAGGGACATATGAGGTCTCAAAGGAAAAAGCAAGAAAAATTACAAATATAATAGTTTCCCAGGTAATTCAGACAAAAGAGACAGAAAGAGAAGGGGATGGATGTTGGGGAAGGGAGTAAACATGAACCAGCCAGGCTGGAAAGACTTGTGCTGGTGGTGAGAAGTGATGTGGGACAGAGGCATGTTTAATCTGTATTAGGTGAGTAGATGCTAGCTTCTATCTTCCTTCGTTTTGCATATGTATTCACAGATTTGTAACTGAAAATGTAAGAGAGATGTTCTTTTCCGGAGCATCATTTAAAATCACAGTCCATGCATTACCTGGAAGGACTGTAGAACACTCTAAAAGGCTAAGATTGCACATCCTCATCAAATTAAAATGTCCCAACTTCCTCCAAAGGGCATCGAGCCCTGTTTTTACGGGAACAATGCTGAAGCTGGGGATGGGGTTGGGACCCCTCTGTGAAGATGTGGTTAATCTCAGGAATTCACTGTGATCACGTGCCCCAGGGTATCTGGATGTTAATATTACTATGAAAGCTCTCAAACTTGCTACTTTAAACCCCTGACCATTTTCTGCCTTCGAAGTAGAAGACCTAGAACATTGTTTCTAGCCAAAAGGAACCGCTCCCAAGAGTTATTACTTACATAGCTACATGGCAATAGGAAGAAATGTCCTTCATCTTTCTCTTGGGTCTAGAGTCCAAGGCCTGGAGACGCCAAGGGGTGAGGGTGAAGAGGCCCCTGCTCTGAGAAACCAGAGACCCAGTCACTTAACCGATCTTCGGGTTCATGTTCATGCCAGTGAACTCAGGGTTTCACTGCGTTTCTGAGAAGAGCTGAGAGGAGCAACAGCAGTGTTCCTTTCCAGACCCCAGTATGGCGTGAGCAGAGGTTCCGAGGTCGACGGAGGCTGGGGGAGCAGCGACCGTCATAAGGGCCACCGCTGGGGAAGCAGGTGAGCAAGGTTCTTGTCTCCCAGAGTAGAAGAATGAATCTCACGGACAAAGGAGAGCGAGCAAAGCCAGAGAGTTTTACTAAGCAATGATACAGAAAAATCTCTCAGGAGCGAGAGGGGTCCCGACCACGCTGCCAACAAGGGCTTTTCATCTCTGCCTTTTTATTAGGACTTTACCAGGAAACTTGCTGGGGGCTAGGTCAGTGGTCCGGAACTAGACATGACTTGTATACATGATGTGAGAGTCTGTTTCTTGGGACATCTGTGATCTATAGATATGTTTTGTTAGGTCTGGTTAACCTTTATAGTTAACTTCTCCTTTGAGGCCAGATCACTTTCTTGTGGCTATTTTCTATTTTCTGTGGTTACAGTGTAATTATCAGAAAAACACGTTAGCCCAGCAGTTGGGATAAGGGGATCTGGTTTTTCTTCCTCATCTGTATTTTTGTTCTGTCCCAGTGTCTGTGTCCCTGAAACACCCTCAGAGCCCAGTTGGGGCCACTATTCCTTCCCTACCTAAAGTTCCATGCTTTCCCTATTCTCTGGAGAGGCAGCAGTGGAACTGTGGTACCAAAAGGCTTAAGTAGGAGAACCTGACATCTGCTCTGGGGCATGTGCGTATTCGACATTCTCCCAGCGGTACCTGCAGGGAGGAGCCTGGCAAAGATCAGACTTGGAGCAGTCAAGGATGCTGGAAGCTTGTGCCTTGATAACTTCCATAGGAAGGAAGAATTGTGACTTTGGTTTATTCACAGGCTGGTAAGATTAGGACATATAGTCTAATATTGATATATCATCTACTTGAGGGCAGAGGTCTCTGTGCCTTAGTTTATCTACAAATACGGGTAAAAGTCAGGTTTGAAGACTGAATTTATATTTGAATTTGTATAATTTATACAAATATAAATTTTTATATTTACATCATATTTCATATACATCACACATAAAAGTATATTATATTTATATATTATTGCTTTTATTATGTATTTATTATGTATTATATATTATATATTTACAAATTATTGAGGATCTGGCCAGAGTAAGACACCAAGAGATAAGAAGTAGGGTACAACTTTGTACCTCCCAGGGATAGCAGGAAAAAAGGGACAGAGAAATAAGAGAGGAAGAAGGGAAGGGACAGGGGGACTGAAGAAGAACGAACTAAGGAATGAGCAGAGAAAATATTCCCCTGACATGCCTAGAGAATAATGGACAATTGCTAATGTTCTTAGAAACCCAGTACAGAAAGCACACTTTTAAATAGAACAATCCCATATTACACAGATAAATCCACCCCTGTGTGGGCTGGTGACACTTCATTTAACATTTTAGCTGGATTCTTATATTCACAAAAATGACACGACTGACAGAAGCTTTGCAACAGGAGCAGCCCCAGACTGTTCCAGATCAGAGTGCCCACCCTGGACCTCCACGTGAGCAGACTTGCGTTTCTAGCATCTGGAATGGCCCTGGGAGGCAGCTAGTGGGAGGGAGATGGTGGCTCTGCAGCTGGGGCTGTCAGAACAAAGGCTCATACAAACAGCAAGGCAAGAAACAGACGATGTCTTTTCCTGTCCACTGACTTCCGCCGATCACTCTTTGGAAAGGTGATATGCTGATTCTACGTAACCAGCAATACTGACAAATGCTGTTGTGGCCTAGGATCTGCCCTGGCCCTATTTTCCTCAATCTCATGTCATAAATTCAATTAGAATGCTGGCTTCCAGTATCTCTCCCCACTATACTACCCTGGCGCTACGCCTCGCCTATAAACCCTAGATTATACAAACCCCATTAAACTAGAATCACATGTATTTCCCTTTTGTCATATTATATATAAAGCCGTGCCACATATGAGTAAGCACCGGACTAATCCAGTTCCCTACACTTTTAGTCAAAATTGGATATGGAATGAAGGCTCCCAGTGAAAAGTCCTCTCCGTGTTCATGCTGAGTGGCAGAATTATTTCTCTGCCATTTTCATTCTGGAAGACCTTAGTGCTCATCCAAGTAGAGCCAAAATAGGAAAAGAAAGAAAAACATCTGAGAAAGACTGGCATTATAAGGTTGCTCCTGCGTAGGACTGTGGCTGTCACAGAGCCCACGCCCATCCAGTGTGGGCCGAACTGTCCCGCTGACCCTGGCTGTAGCCTTGACTGCGCTCTTCACTGACTGATTCAACCCAGACAAGAATCACAACTTCCGTCGCACATGTGCACTCACTCTCTCTCTCAAACAAAACTTACATGTGAGCCCCAAGAGGATAAACAGGTACAAGAGTAACTGTATGTGTGGGGATGCTGCAGTGAAAGGGAGTAGAGCCTCATCGGCTGGGCTCCTGCTCCATTTCCTTGATGGTCACTGAACCATCACAGAGTTTAAGGAAAATTGTGATCTCTCAGCCATTTCTCCAAGTCTTTAATATTTTACATGCATATGCACCTACTTTGGTGATGCAATTAGGATGCTGCAACGCAGCCAACTATAGAGCAATCCAAACTACGTTCTTCTTGGCCCTGGGGTTCTATGGGGCGCCTCAGGATGCCACTCTGGGTAAGAAAACTCAAAAGGGATGGAGATGAGAATCACCAATACTCAGAGGAAGATGAGGGGACAATGTGCAGGATTTAAAGAGATGATTTGATGTGTCTTTGTTTTTAAAGCTTGATATGTTTAAAGTGTGTCTGTGGGTATACCCTCATATATAAAATATTAATTGATGTTTTAGTCATTTCGTACAAACAGTAATAATTGAGATTTTTTTCAAGTAAAATTGCTCATATAATCACAATCTCCATGATCAATAATCAAATGTCTAAGTGAGCAAAATCAACCGTTAGTAAATTTGAGACAAGGAAGCCTTTCTTTTTCCTCCGTAGGGTAGGTGGTGCTCCTCAACGCTCCAAACCTGGGGAGTGTGCCTGTTGACTAGGGGAAGCGACACATCTTGGAAACAGAGGAGAATATCTGTACTTGGGGTATATCCCTGACCTAGCTGGAGTGTCAAGTGAGACTAGTGGGCTCCCTAAATTCTCATTCATAACTTAAATATGAAAAGGTATATCAGATGTGTCTGTAAGGTAGCTTGGGTTAGGATTGAGGTATTTTAGTTCAAATTCCTTCTCATAATTTCAGACTTTTATATAGTATCAATTCTTGGGAAAACATTATCCACATAACCCCCCACACATAAAAAATGAAATGAGAACTTGACCTTTTTATTTATTTATTTATTTTAGTATAGTTGACACACAATACTACATTCGTTTCAGGTGTAGTGATTCAAATTCTCTATACTTTGTGCTATGCTCACCACAGATGTAGCCACCATCCATCATCACTCATCCCTATTAAAACATCATTGACTATATTCCCTATGCTGTGGCTTTCCGTCATGTGGCTTATTCACTCCGTAAGTGGAAGCCTACATCTCGCACTCCCTTTCACCCATTTTGCCCATCTTCCCTCCCCTCATTCCCTCTGGCATCAGTTTGTTTTCTATATTTATAACGACCTCACCTTTGTTTTGATGGAGGGTTATCATAAGCTCACGGAAATCTAATTTAAAATCAACTCATCATGAACGTATTAGAAATCAAATCATTTATTTTTAGATCAAATTGGTTCTCTGCTACTGAAATATATACACTTATTTTAATAACATACAGACACCCTTCCTTGACCCCTCCAAAACAATTTTTCTCAGAGGACTAAGATATTCAAAGAAATAAATATATCTCCTAAAGTGGGAAATCAGTATGATTAATTTTGGGGCTATGTGCCAAACTTTCCATATAAAATTAGAGAAGTTATACTAGCTATACTTAAATTTTATTAATTTCATTGTTAAATTTACATAAGCATATGAAGATAATGTAATGCATGTGATTTCTTAATACTAAAAAGGTGCTTTTAGAATAAAATAGAAACTGATTTAAAGGAACCATGGAGATATTTCATATTTTTTTTTTAAATCACTTTACTGGAGTAGGGCGCCTGGATGGCACTGGTCAAGTGTCCAACTCTTGGTTTTGGCTCCAGCTGTGAATTTAGGGTCATGAGGTGGTGCCCTGCGTTGGGCTCTGCACTCAGTGTGGAGTCAGCTTGAGATTTGCTCTCCTTTCTCTGCCCCTCATGCTTGTGCTCTCTCTCACTCTCTCAAATAAATAAATAAACCTTTTTTTTAAAATCACCCTTTTAAAAAAAAATTATTTATTTGAGAGAGGGAGTGCACAGAGGGAGAGGGAGAAGTAGGCTCTCTGCTGAGCAGGGAGCCCAGTGTAGGGCTCGATCTCAGGACCCTAAGATCATGACCTGAGCTGAAGGCAGATGCTTAACCAGCTGAGCCACCCAGGCGCCCCATAAAAAAAAATCACTTTACTGAGATGATCAAAGTGCAAAAAGCTGTACATTTTGGTGTGTATAACTTCATTAGTTTGGCGGTAAGTGTACATCTGAGAAACCATTGTAATCAACCCCAAGTTCTTCTGCCTGGTGCACAAAGATAGTCGCTAAGACATCTGGTTACGCAGCAAACAAAGGGTTTATATAAGAGGTGGTCAAACAAGGAGACAGGAGGGCAAGCCTCAAATCCACCTCCCTGAGGGAGAAGAGTCAGTGATATTTAAGGGCAAATGAAAAAGTTCCGGGTAAAAAGTTGCAGTTGTGCTTCTTAGTCTGCAGCTGCACTTAGTGGTCCACGAACCCCTTAGATACCAGTTACACCATCACAACCATCTCTGGCATAAATATATCACCTTCAAAAGTTTCCTACTGCCTTGTTTATTTATTTATTATGATAAAACATTCAACATAAGATCTACCCTCAGCAAAAATTTAAGTACACAATAGAGCATTTTTAACTATAAGTACCTATGCTGTACAGCAAATCCCTAGTCTTATTGACGTTTTATAACTGGAACTTTGTACCTTTTGACCAATGTTTCCCCATTTTCCCCACCTCCAAGCCCTGGACATCTACCGTTCTATGCTCTGCTTCTAGGAATTTGGCTGTTTTAGATTTCTCATGTAAGTGGAGTCACTTTATATTCCCACACGCATACCTACCTCTGCCACAACCCCCATCTCTTGAGCTCATTGAGTTCAAATTCACTCAAATTACAGTACAGAAATAATTAGTGAATAAAATCTGTCACCTAATTGACATTAACAGAGAGCTGGATTTTTTATAACTGATATTTAGTTTGGGGACGTTTCAGCCTCAAAGGTGTGAGGAAAAACACTGCAGCCGTCTTTATGCAGATCTAACCATCTTGTTTGAACATCATGAGTAGATTAACAGGGACTGAGATCCAGGGACTTGGAGAAAAGAAAGCACAGGAAAATGTAGGGAATCTGAAGACCAGCTAAGTCCATCAGCTGGGACCCAAGGAGAAAGAGCCAACTGGCAAAGCCTCCTCATGGATTGTGGAGAGGGAACCCAGGGGCAGAGATTTTTGACAGGCACATTTCAAGCCCCTTAATTCTTATTAACCACCATAATCTAGTATCTGTCTCTCTTAACACTGCCTTAGAATATGAAGGAAGGGGCCCTGTCTTCTTTTGGGGGCTATAAAGAAGAGGAACAAGGATTGACGTAGAGTATGGGACCAGATGGTCGGTAAGAATCAAGAACTGAGAGGACAGTTAAATAAAAAGTGACAAATGACAATGGGACAGGCAAGACTCGAAGGAAATCTCAGAATTACCCAGAAGGGAAAGGAGTTTCTTGTGGGCAAGCAAATAGGAGTTTGTGCAATTTTTATTTGGATATTAATGCAAAGGATAATCACAGGAGGCTGGAAAACATAAGGCACTCCGGTTACACTGGGATTATGTGGAACATTCTACTCACAGTTATGAGACTCTTTTCAATGGATCTGAAGTTTCATTATGAATAATGTAACTTTCTAATACATGGCAACAACTTGTTCAAACCACTCTACTTTCTTAAAGAACTGAAACTAAACATCTGGAATTGGAATCCTTACTCTATCTGTTTTGTACCTGTGTATATCTCCATGAAATGGGACAGGAGTTCGGAAAAAGAAGGGAACTAACATTTTATTTAGGACATACCTCATGAGTCCCAAGGACTTATAAATATTGTCTTCATTTAATCCAGAGAAACCTTCTGAAGGAGACACAATAATTCGTATTTTAAAAATCAAGAAATTAGGGGCGCCTGGGTGGCTCAGTGGGTTAAAGCCTCTGTCTTCGGCTCAGGTCATGATCCCAGCGTCCCGGTTTCGGGCTCTCTGCTCCGCCGGGAGCCTGCTTCCTCCTCTCTCTCTGCCTGTCTCTCTGCCCACTTGTGATCTCTGTCTGTCAAATAAATAAATAAAATCTTAAAAAAAAAAAAAAAAGGAGCGGTTACGCCATCACGCCAGCTCCCTCCTAGCAATGGTGGCACACTTGTTCCTAAAAAAAAAAAAAAAAAAAAAAAAAAATCGAGAAATTAGGGCTCGGGGTTGAATGACCTGCCCAAGCTTCAGTGTTTCTCATGCTTGAGTAAAAAGAATAGATCCTTTTATAAGAATCACCAAGCTCTGGGTTTAAAACACAATGATCTGAGATACAAGTTATGAAAGCACCTTTTAGTTATAAATCACCACTGTAAAAAGAAAACTCTTATTTATGTAAGGGTAAACAATAATTTTAAATATCATCATTGAACTGAAAACATACACACGCACAAACACACACACAGCCCTCAAAGCACAGGGAACTGAGAAGAATGTCTTCGGACCCCGAGGTGTGCACAGACTCCTGAGAAACGTTACGACTCTACCATACTCATCATTTCAGGCATCAACAGAAGGACTGAACAGTGTTCTGTATCATCATAAGTAGAATGTCAGATGACTGAACGCCAGTTTTAAGCTTACTGTAACCACATATGAAAATCCACGTGCCTGATTTCTAATTGCAGATGAACTTCCACAGTATAGAGTCGTGCTTTTGCAAATCTTTGTCAAAAATAGGTCAGCCTCAGAAGATCAAAGTTAAGACACCTTTACACCGTGACACTTACAGGCCATTGTTTTTGGATCTGGTTTCCCCCAGGGTGCATCCTGCTCCCAAGAGCATGTCCAACTGGTTTGAACAGCCTTGAGATGTGCTGGCCTGTCCCCACCCCCCCTTACAGTCCTCCCTTGCCCTCGGCTTAAACAAACCAGTCACAACTGGCTCCTCTATATCTCTTACACTTCAAGAGCAATTTCATACACAAATTCCAGGTTTCGACTCACATGATACAAACTTAAATCTAAAAATAAACAGAATTTCAAGCAGGAATTTCCTTCATCTCAGAAACTGCAGCAATCACTTCAACAAAGAAGTGATCTGGCAGTCTTCCAGGACTCCAACAGGATCCTTCTCTGCACTGCTAGGGATAGATGTCACAGGTAAAAGCAAAAGATCGACAAGTACAGATAGAAAATACATCGTGTAAATCTTGCACCAGGTCACAATCCATGCACTCCTCTGAGACTGCATCTCGCACTTCTTTTGTAGACACTCATTAATAATTGTTTTAAGATCTATGGTACCTAGAGGTTAAATCCCACTAAATATCACAAAACGAGAATTATATCTGACTGGGAACCCAGCCCCTTTCCCAACTGGGGATTTTGTTTGCTCCCCTTTTAGACGATATAATTAATTCAAGTAGATTGTGGACAAACTAGGTGAATTAGCCTAGAAAGTAACATTTTTAATGAGCACGTACTGCCTGCCAGAGACCATACTGGATGCTTTACCTACTTATCTCATTGACTCCTCTGTAATCCCATGAAGTGGTTATTACTGTGTAATACTAAAAGCTCCATTGCACCCAGCCAACCACATATCCCAGGCAGCGGGACCTCTAGAATCTCTATTAGAAGGCCTCAGGAGCTACAGTATAGGGAGATTATGGGCTTGTGTTAAACCATTCACAGGAAACAAACGTTCTTAGACTGGATACTTAGTTGGTGCAGCTTGGCCAAAAGTGAAGTGGAAGGACTCGATGACCCCCTCCCTGAGTCCTCCAGACTGACTTCCTTATAGAATTGCTGCTCTGTGACATCACTGGAGACCGGCACTGCGGGAGCAAGGATTCACCAAGGATCTTAGATAACTTCAAGAGTGAGTACATGATAAAAATGCATGTGATAACTTCAAAAAAATGATACAAGGTAAAGTCCAAATTGTATTTTTCCAACAGGAAAGAGCCTGTCATGACAGAAGAGACGTGAGATTTTTCTAACAAAATGAGAACTGTGGTCCATAGCCCCCAAGAGTGTGTTTTCAACTGCTTTCTCTGCATTGCTGAAGGACTGACCTTCTGATTTAGGAGGTTTTCTCCACCCAAAATGTCCAAACTTACCAGTTCAAACACATGGTGTCAGCAGAAATGAAATCCAGAGTGTACATATTTTTTTCTCTCAGTAGTAAGAGCTGAACCAGCTGTTGTCCTGCGCCTGCTTTGGCAGGAAAACTAGAAGCAAGCGAATCTGTGGGAGGGAAGGAGTGGTGTCAAGGTTCACACATGCCCGCATAAGCCACTGGTGACTCTCAAGTCACACTGATTCGCATGTCAATACGGAGACTTCACTAAAGGATTAATACTGGAAAAAGAGTTGGGTTATACATGCTTCTCGGACCTCTTGCTAGGGAAAAGAATGAATATCAAATCAGTCCTATATGCCGTTTCATCTCTAGCAAACCTTGGGAGAGCAATTTACTACAAAAAAAAATTTAACACACACATATATATAGCTAGTATTTCTTTCTTCCCTCATTTTTCCCCCTTCCTTCCTTTTCTTTCTCCCTAACACATCTCCTTAACACATTAAACAATAAAATCATCTTCCAAATAAATCTGTTTGTACTTTCACGTTAAGATGAAACTAACAAAATGTTTTTTCCCTTAATGCTAACCTCCAGACAAGGACGAGTTGTTTTCGGTTTGGGGTGTGTTTGTTTTTGACTGGTGTGAGCCTGCAGTCCGGGGTACTAGATAGCGAGAGTCCCGGGCTGGGGGAAGGCTGAAGTTTGCGAGGCCGTATCTCCTTTTTGCTTTCTGCCAGCCAGAGCTTCACTTCCTGTGATTCTTTTCTAATGTGCTTTTCTGCCCTTTTGCAAGTTTTGACCAAAAATGTCAAGATTGCTGGCTATCTCAATCCCAAAATATCCATGACCTTGAACAGAACATACATGATTTCTTTTTAAAAGGGAAATGGCAGAATTGATGGTAAACTTCTTTATACAATTTTTTTCTTCCAAGGGAATAATAGCTATCTGGAAAGAGCCCAGCAAAAATGTGATGCTGTACTGGGGAATCTAAATTCTAATTTTAATAAGACTCAGTTAAACTAACCAACTGACAAATATCAATGTCACTGCTTCTAGGTTGAGTTAGACGTTAGATTCCTATCCTCCCTTCCCCATTCCCGATCTCCTCCCATGTGAGCCAACTGTAACATAAGAAACTGAAATGCTTATCTCCTCAAGCAAAACCTGAAGGACAGCTGAACTTTCACCAGAAAAGACAGGCAAGTCTGGTGAGAGAAAGATGAGGCCTGCTGCCCCCCCGGAAAACATAAGGCATCACACCGGAGCTGGTCCCAGAAAGGATTGTGAAGTGTGTGTGTTTATGCGTATTTCCTTATTGTTTAGAGCCGGCACTTTCCCACCCACTTGAGAGCAGCAGCTCCCTGCTGTCCAGCCACGGCCCGGTTCCCTCCCCACTACCGCTCAGCCTTTCCCAGAGCTCCTCTCCAGCGGCACCCGCAGAAGTCTGCGGTCCATGCCACCGTGGGTCAGTCCAAGTAAACTTGTCAATCTCACGAGTGTACACTGAAGAGGGGTCTTATCTTTACTTGTGGAATAAAGGACCTTTCCTTTGTTAAATGAACTGTAGGCCTCCCTGTGTGGGGTAGGGACTGTGGTGGTACAGGCAGAGAATTCCCTATAGTACTCTCGAGACTGACTTTTATGATTAATTTTAGATCCAGGCCCAGCAATGGCAATGAGTCTGTATAAACACGTCCCATATGATCTGCATTTGAGAGAATTTTGTGATTTGTGATACTTGTACTTTGCAAGTTCCATTTCCCTAGTAGAGCACAAACACCTACTAAATTGTCTTTCCTTGAAAATAATAATAGTAAATCATTTGCCTAAATTTTTTCCCAGCTGTCAGCCTCACAACAACTTGTGAGGTGAACAGAGATGACCTGTTTCTCAATTCTACAGATTGTGAAATCAATGCCCAGAGAAGTTGAGGACCATGTTAAGGGTCAAAGATCCCAAGTATTCTCCGAAGTCTTTCCTTCATGCCAGTGGTTTCCAAATGTGACATCAAAATCAGATTCTTAGATCCCACCTCCAAGAGGTCTGGCATAGGCCTGGAAATCTGCATGTTTGTAAAAGGTTCTCTAGTACTGCTGGGGCTCAGACAGATTCATCCTAATCAGGTAATAATATCAGGCAGGTACGTAGAGGAAACGCTGACATACCGTGGTGTCTCCTGTGGTCACTCCTTCAATCAATAATATGTTCAATTGGATGGGGTCCTGACTGGAACCAGACCTATAGGGAAAGACTAGTGACATAAAGAAAGTAGCGAATCCAGATTTGGAGAAGGAGCAGAAAACTGAAGATTAATTCCAAATTTGTAGTCTAGAGTTCTGTCTATGAAAACATTAATTCAGCTTCCCCGTCCAGAGTTGCTGCTGACCCTGTTAATCCCTTACACAGAGCTAGTGCAGAAAAGCTGAGGAAGCCATTCCTTCCAGAAACCCAGACAGGCACCCTGGAGGACTGAGAGCTCTCCTTTGGTCCCCACTGTGGAGCCACTTAAAATCTGGAAAGCAGAGAACATTTTTCTTCATGCCAGTGTTTCAGCAAACACAACATTTCACACCAGCTCTTGGACTGTGTTAGATGTGAAATGCAAAGCCGCCACTGAGCACTGGAGGCCTCCAGCAGGGAATCACCTGCAAACTGGCTTTACAGTAATTTACAGGGTATCTTCAGTTCTGAGGAGAGATGTGATTAACCATAAGGGATGTGAGAGGCGTCTGGGTGGCCCAGTCAGTTGGGCATCTGCCTTTGGCTCAAGGTTCGCAGGTTCCTGGGATTGAGTCCAGCATCGTCGTCCGGCTCTCTGCTCAGTGGGGAGGGAGTCTGCTTCTCCTTCTCCCTCTGCTTGCCACTTCCCCTGCTCATGCTCTCTCTCCCTCTCTGTCAAATAAATAGATAAATAAAAATCTTTAAAAAAGAAAAAAAAAAAAAAGAACAAGGGATGTGGCACCAGACAGCCAAGGTTCAAATCCTGGTACCATGACTTAACAGTGTGTAAACTAGATCAAGTTATTTGACCTCTCTGACCCTCAGTTTCTCCATGTCATGGAGCTGCTGTGAGGACCAAATGGACTAATCTAGGCAGAGGCAGGCACTTGGTAAATGCTACTTATTAGCTATTACAATTACTGTTTTTAGTTCTAAAAGGCAATAAAATAACAATATAATATTTGATGTTTCCATTTTAATGAGATGCATATAATCCCCAAATCTGTCAGTTAGTACTCTTTGGTTACAAACACTAGAAATCTAGTCTCTCTAACAGAAGCAAAAAAAGGAATTAATTAGAAGTCACAGGATAGCTCACGGGACAGAAAGAAAAGCTGAAGAACCAAGTCGCAGTAAAGGCAGGATCCAGGCAGCTCTGGAGATCGAGGTATGGGGAACCAGCTGGCAGTCTCTTCAGGGCCCTGTCCTTGGGAGAAATGAGCCACAGTCATTATTTCAGATGATTGTTACTCACTTAAGGTTCAAATTCCAAAGCATCAGTTGGCTTGGTTGGGAGTCAAGTGCTCATCCCTGACCAGGAGATAATGAGACATTCTAATTGAAACTCCCGCTAGGGGCGCCCGGGTGGCTCAGTGGGTTAAGCCTCTGCCTTTGGCTCAGGTCATGGTCTCAGTGTCCTGAGATCGAGCTCCGCATCGGGGTCTCTGCTCAGCGGTAAGCCTGCTCCCCCCCCACCCCGCTCCCTGCCTCTCTGCCTACTTGTGATATCTGTCAAATAAATAAATAAAATCTTAAAAAAAAAAAAAAAAGAAACTCCCACTAATACTCCAAGGGTAATTGAGTAAAATCAAGGTACTGTTACAAGACAGAGACGCCAGGCAGGCAAAGAGGACAGATGTCCATGATCATACTATCTGGTTACATGCAAAATGGTTTTTTATATAATAGTTGGTTGGAATCTGCTTGCACTTTGCCACAGATATCAAGATATGTGGTAAAATCCTCTGGGTAACCCCAGAAGGACACCAGTTTAATACACAATGTGTTAGAAATATTAATATTCTCTACCCCAAGCTCCTCAAAGATTCTTAAACTTGACCTTAAATCTAAGACCTTCCCTTTGAACCCAGTGTAAGTATTGAGGAAAGCAGGAGCTGGCAGACCACATAAACTTCCCAGAGGCTGGCCATATTAATTCCATTTTAATACAGTAAGCAAATAGTGCATTTCCCCTAAAATAGGACAGGGTGAGCAGGGCTGAATTCCATGCCTCACTGGAAAAATCAATAAAACTTCCAAAAAATATATGTAGTTTTCAGAAAGTTAAAACTTGACTCGTACAGGGACGCCTGGGTGGCTCAGTTGGTTAAGCGACTGCCTTCGGCTCAGGTCATGATACTGGAGTCCTGGGATCGAGTCCCGCATTGGATTCCCAGCTTCATGGGGATTCTGCTTCTCCCTCTGACCTTCTCTGCTCTTATAGTCAATCTCACTCTTTCTCTCTCAAATGAATAAATAAAATCTTAAAAAAAAATTGACTTGTACAAATAAGAACAAATAAGATATATATTTGAATATATATCAAAGGTTTTATTCAACCTGTCAATGAATGGGAAAAGCTAGGAAAATGGTAAAACTGGTATACAGAGCATTTTGAGGAACTGAGTATTTATAAACATTTTGAGGAAGAATGTTAGAATATGATTCCTAGGTCAGATATTAAACTGGTGAATGTCTTACAGGAAAATGAAACCATACCACCATAGCCCCTGGGCTGCCTTTTAGACCACAGAAACACTTGCGCCTTGACTGGAAACAAACCCCTAAATTAACATGGAACTTCCCAGGCCTGAGCCATTAATCAACAGGAAGTACTTTGAGCCTCAAATGCAGGTGCATTTCCCAAAGATGACTGAGGAATCTCTGGTGGTGGACGAGGGCTTGTTAAGCACTGCCCTGTATGGGGGTGGGGGGAAGACACGATATACTCTCTTGGCTTTATTTCCAAGCTCTGGATAATTTTTCTTAACAAGGGGGTGTCAATAGGAAGCAAGGACTAAGCAGAAGAAGTAAAATGGCAAGGAGAGGCCTCTGTGAGGATATCACAGGTAGAAGAGGTCTGTGTCCAGTGGCAGGGGACCAAAGGGGTAGACTTCCTTTATGCAAGGAGTTCCTATATCAGGTTTCTCTAAAGAAGAACCGTAATGAACATTTGTAATGGTGACAAGTCACAGGGCATACTTCGAAAATAAAGAAGACACCAGCAGCCCTGTGTGGATTACAGATTAGAATAATTGCATTTATTAAGATGTTTTGGTTGGTTAAATATCCTTGCTTTGTGTCCCATGCCACACAAAGTTTACTGCCTCTTAACTTAATATTTAGGTTTCTGTTTCTTTCTGGAAATAGAAAACATTTTTCTTTCTCAGCTCTTTAGTTTTTGAAATTCCTAAAAATCAATTTCTTGTCTCTTGAGTCTTATAATTCAAGGACAAAGCAGCAGAATTCCAACAATATCTGTTTTAAAACTACCATTACAACCTCCTTATCCTAAAACAAAAGTGTCCTCATTTTTAGGAAGTCACATTAAGAAGGACATAAAAATGGACTGGATTTTTATTTTCTAAGATTATTTTTTTCTGCTATTATTTGACACAGGGAATGGATTAGATGACCTCTATGATCCCTTTATATTATTATAGTCCCAAGGTTCTACAATAACTAGATTTCTCAAATGCTCATATAACAAACTTCAGTGACAGGTCATCAAAAGTTATACATTGTGGCAGATTTCAGCAATTCACCTTTTAAATTTCCTGTTACCAGTGCATTTTAAAATATAAAATATGTGTTAGAACACTTAGTATACCCTGCCAACTAAATTATGAGCACCTTTAAGAGCTGGGATCCTGCCATCTTGTCCAAAAGTAAGTATAACAAGGTGCTTAGCACATAGTAGCTGCTCAATAAATATTCCTTTGAATGAGATGAATATTGTTAAGTATCAAGAGATAAAGATTTTGATTGGAAAAATTGGCAAAATTACTGTGGTCTCCCCAAAATTGAAAAACACTCTGTGAGAATATTTTTTAGAAATATCTTTTCCCATCTGTGAATAGTTTATGTTTTAGAATATGAAAAAGAAAACAGAATCCTTTGCTGTGAATTTCTACATCACAGGTAAAGCAATGGCTCAAATATCGCTGGCAGGATTAGAAGTCTATAGTATTTGTTAAGATGTTTCTTCAGCAACTTTCAGGGTATCTAAAATATTTTTTTTTACTATGTTTATGTCTCATTTCTTTCTGGTCATTATCCGCAACTATCAAAAAATGATGAAGCTGGGGCACCTGGGTGGCTCAGTGGGTTAAAGCCTCTGCCTTCGGCTTGGGTCATGATCCCTGGGTCCTGGGATCGAGCCCCGAATCAGGCCCTCTGCTCAGCAGGGAGCCTGCTTCCTCCTCTCTCTGCCTGCCTCTCTGCCTCCTTGTGATCTCTGCCTGTCAAATAAATAAATAAAATCTTTTAAAAAAATGATGAAGCTTTCTGTCATTCTGTTTTTGTTGCCAAAAAGTATTTGTTAATAATTTCTAACCCTTTGGGTCACTGTTTTTGGAAGAAACTTTATGCTCCTCTTTTAAAGCTATCGTAAGGTCTGCTTCAGTGTGTTTTCAAAAATGCCTTTTGGAGGGGCCCTTCCAAAATAAAAAGCAGACGGTGAGAAATTTGTTGGTCAGACACCAGACTATGAAACTGCTGGTGGTCCAACTGCGGCTAGAGAAGACGACACTTCATGTTAAAAGCTGACTTCCAGGAAAATTATTCCATTCTGTTTGGAAAAGGACTGTCAGAATTCGTGCTGATGTGCACATGTGTGATACTGTAATCTATCTCTTTTCTTGCTTTTGCAAGGGGTGCAGAGCAGGAAACTGGAGAAAATGTGTTTTGGGATCTCTAGAAAAGCTCCTACTCCGTTCAACCCATGAATGCTATTTCCACTTTCGAAGACACCGTTACAAATTCTGGTGATAATGAGTGAACTAGACACAGAAGTTCCCAGCCCTGAAGACTTTATAGTCTTTTAGCGGAGACAGACAAAAAATAGGCAAATAAATCAAGAATATAATTAAAGATTATAATAAGTAACATGAAGGAGATAAAAAAAAGAAGTGCATGATAAGTAGTAGTGGCAGAGAGGAAACGAACAACAAAAAAACTGGTTTAAAAAAGAGAATTTACTGGGACGCCTGGGTGGCTCAGTTGGTTAAGCAGCTGCCTTCGGCTCAGGTCATGATCCCAGGGTCCTGGGATCGAGTCCCACATCGGGCTCTCTGCTAGGCATGGAGGCCGCTTCTCCCTCTGCCTCTGCCTGCCACTCTGTCTGCCTGTGCTCACTCACTCTCTCTCCCTCTCTGACAAATAAATAAATTTTTTTTAAAATTTAAAAAAAAAAGGGGGGGAATTTACTGACCTGTTTGGGACTAAGTCTAAATTCCTGCAGGGTATAGACTAATACCTCAGAGTCATTCCAGAAAATTTTCTTCAGCGCATCTCCCATCTCTGCTTTCCTCTCTGAGAAAGTCCACACCCCTCATCACCCCCCCAACACACACACACACACACACACACAAACAAATGCACTCTCGTTCACAAACATAACTACCATCCAACAATCCAGGAAAAGAGAGAAGTCTCTTCCAAAAGCTTTCAGTGAATAGAAAGGAGCTTTTCTTTCTTGGAAAACCTAATGAATGTCTTCTTAGCTCTAACTGGGTTAGAGCTTAGCTGTCCCCTTAGTTCTAACTGGGTTCTAGGCCCGTCCTTGAACCAATCACTGTGGCCAAGGCCATGGAATATGCTTGTTGTCCCACGTCATCCCACCTAATCCACAAGCTTAAAAGTGGGGTAAGAATGGAACTTGAGAAGAAAACTAGGTCCTTCTTTTGCCAAAAGAAGGATGGATGGAGTCTGGGTGCAAAACAACCCAAGCCTCCTTAAGGAGACAGCATTTGACCCGAGAGCTGAAGAAGGCAACCATGTGATAAGCCAGTGAGGCAGGGTTCCATGCACTGCGAATTGCAAGTGAAAAGGTCCAAGGCAGAAAAGAGCTTGGCATGTTCAATAACAGAGAACTGGAGGTATTTATAAAATAGATCTTTACTAAGCTCTGATAATGTAATCAATAAGTCTTTTCTAACTATCTAAGATAACTGAGTGGAAACATTTCAATTCCATGGGAACCTGTCTACCCTCAGGTCTGCTTTTCCATATTCAGGCATTTTCCTTAGTATAATAAGAAGCTTTACATGAGTTATTTCACTAAAGACCCTCATATGGTGTAAAATGTCACATGTGGTATAATAATTCTATATAAATTTCATATTTATTATTCAATTAGGGAGTATGTTTGAGTGAGAAAATTTTCCTTGAGTTACTTGGTGAAGATTTGCTGTTATTATGGTGTTAGTAGCCGCAAACACAACTGCTTTTCTAAAATCTGTGGTAAGCTGAGAATAAACAGTATGTCAGGTTTTACTTTCAATGCTGTATCCTGAGTTAAGCTGAAACTGAGTATTTTCAATTATTGTTTAGTTGACTTCTAAAATTGTCTTATGTGAGAATCTGGTGTAGCTCCGGCTCTGGTGAAAGAGCTAGACTGGCTTTGAGATCTGACGGGGCCTCAATTTCAGCCCAGCCTCTCGCCAGTTGTTTGACTCTAAGCCGGCTGGTTAAGCTGTGAGAGCCATGGTTTGATCCTCATTTTACTAGTAGTGAAACAGTATGCCAATACCTACCCTCGATGACATCATGTACATGACAGTATCCAATAAAATCTGCTCGACAGAACATTCTTCCTTTCCTAGGGAATCTTAACTTGAAATAAGAGGCACTAAGTAAGGAAAACTAAATTAAGTAAAATGCATTTCTCCTCTGGCAAGAAGATATTAATTATTGGATAGTTTTAAGAACACCTTAGCTTTCAAGGTACACACTGATGAGTTTCCCTTGTAAAAACATACAAGTGTTTGACTCTAGCTATTGTTAGAGTAGGTTGTACTAATGTAACTGGTGCTGGGATTCCTCATGACCTTAATGATCACACCTAACACAGATTTTAAATTCCTAGAATCTGAACGGTCATCTCCAAAGATGATTAAAAAAACCAAAAACCTGCAAATAAAAGAAAGGACAAAGGTCAAAGTAAAAATAAAGTGGATAAAGGAAAAATGGATGGATAAAGGAAAAAATTATTAATTCTTGTACTCTTTGGAAGAATACAAGTTTCTCAGAATTATTTTCCCACCTCACAGCTCTGATACAGATTATTAGCTGTGAAATGCTGGAAGATGCAAGGTTAATGCTTTCAGTTAACTGCTGGAAATACACCACTTCTGTCTCTCGGATAAATAGCCCTCCTTCCCATCCCCCACCAACCCTTTTGAGAACCAGCCTTCACTGGAAGCCTCTCAAAAGGCAGGATGAGAGAAAGGAAAATGGAGAAAGGAAGAGGAGAGGAAGGAGACATCTCCCTCTTCTCGTCAACCTAGAAAATGGCCTTCCCATTGTTTTTAGCAAGCCCATTACCCATTTCCACTCAGGCTTCGTGAAGCGAGGGCATGGCTGTATTTTTTTTTCCTTCTAATTTTTAAAAAATGTTATTAAAAATGCATTTCCCCTAAACTCCCACCAAAAGCATAAGCACAGAAAGTAGAAAGTTAAAGGCCTACCTAATCTCACCTCCCAGAAAAATCTATTTGAGACAATATTTTTGGTCTTTTTATTTTGAATATCATAAAAAGATAGATGATAGCTAGATAAAATAAATATATGCTACATAGTTAAATACATACATATTTGAACATACATAGTTCAAATACAGTTTGAACAGGAGACCCAACTGTTCTTTAGCCCACACTTTTCCACTTACCAAAGCTATCCCTGTATATCAATATTCATTCATTAATTATGTGACAAAAATTTATTGAGCTACTACTACACACTAGGTGCTATACTAGGTATGCAGAATAAACATACATTTAGATCACTAAATCTTCATATCTAATAAAACAAATTATTTAAATTCAAACTGATGACTTAATCTTGCCTTATATAAGTTTTGTTTTGTTGACTTTAGGGACCTTAAGTTTATTCTTACTTGATAAGGTCCAATATAGTTTAGAAGAGGAAGAACTCCTCTCAGACCCAAGCATCAATCAGGAATCCAACAGAAGCACTGGCATTACATCCTCAGAAACAGTTTTATCATCTTGCATATCCCCCGTCCAAGAGCAACTTATCCTGTTTCATTACCACTTTTCCCTAACTGGAGGGTTAGAGGGGTATATAGGACAAATCCATTGCAACACTACTAGCTCATAGACCACACTTGTCACAGGATTTCCTGCACCTTTGAATTTCGGAGACAAATAAGAAAGGAAGCACAATGTAAAAAGTTAAAACACTTGATTGCAAAACTTCAGAGCTAGAAGTTTTAAAAAATCAGGTAGTTCCAGTCCTTCTATAAGAAGATCTACAAATGACAACAGAGATCCTGATAATTTGCCTATTCATTTAAGTAGGTAATTCAGCTCATATTAAATGTATGAAATCATATTTCCTCATTAACATTTATGCTCGAGCCTGCAGGGCAAGACAACTGAGCCTGCAGCAGTCCTAACCAGGTCCCCTCTTACAGAAGCTATTTGGTGATGGAGTCAGGACTTAACGCAGACAGTCCAAGGCTAGAGACAAAGCTCTTAAGTATTATTACCTTCTCTTGCCACTAATAAATGGTCACCTCTGCCCATTTCACCTCCTTAAATCCCAGTTTCTGAATCCAAGAAATAATACTTCCCTCAGAAGGTCATTATAATAATTACTGATCTTGTATGTATGGCACTAGAACTCTGAAGACTCTCACATGTTTACCTACTTCGAGGTTATCAACTTAGTCGTGGATCCCAGCAAAAGACCCGAGACTCCTGAGTGAGAGCAAAGGACAGTTTATGACTCAGAGCAAAAACAGTACCAGAATACCAGCATTCGCACGAGGCTCCTGAGCCCTGATACACGGGATGATGCCAAGAAAGCTAGACGCCACCTACACGTGCAGTAGGTTGTGCCACAGGAGAGGAACCTCACGTTTAGCGAACCCAACTATTTCGTAATGTGCACCAAGTCTGGCTTCTGGGCAGGTTTTTTGCATGAACATCTGTTTCCATGCCTCCTGGGTAAAACCTGGGATGGGGCTGCTGGGTCGCGTGGTGTGTGTGTGTATAAATACCCTTGAAGATAGTGAGGCGCGAAGGCAAGCAGCGCCTCTTCTCATAAGTCATGGAGGAGCGTGAGCAGTCAGATGGCGCACAGTAGGCGCCTGACAGAGAGCAGTCATTCTTTTCAAAAATATCACCAGCCCTGACTAGCCCTGGGCAACCAATTGGGCCCTTTATTCATTCCAAAGAAAGAACTAAGGATCTCGAAGGAATGTTCCTTCCCACCTGCTTTCATTCCTCGGAGTCGAATTCGTCATTCTAATGGGAGAGAGCTGCAAGATAAAACCCGAGACCCCCGGCACAGAGTCAACAGATGGTGCCTACCGTGTTCACAGCGCCTGCCCGCCTGACGCCGGCCTTCCACAACGCTTCCCGGTTCAGAACGGTTTAGTCGAGAGACGCGGTTGAGCATGTCTATGATTACAGGTTACTGGCTTTAGCTCAAGCCATACTCATATTCTTCTACTCCCAACTTCCTGTAGAGAGCAAGCTTCTTTCGGTTCCAGTCTGCTCAGGATCTTCCACTTCTGCCCTACAAATTTCGACATGCTTAGCCTGCTCATATAGCTGTGTACGTCAATTTCCTGCAGAAGTCTACATGTATGTACATCGAAATATATACAGAAATATACATATTATGTTTCTCTGGCCAAATGCTGAATGATACAGAATTTAGTACCAGAGATGGTCCTAGAGGAATAGAATTTAAGTTGAGTTCTCTGAATCCGTCCTGGATTTTCTGGAATTGGTTCTCTAATCTGATTAAATTTAAGAGCACTGAAGATCCTACTTCCACTGGTAACATGTGCGCGGGTAAAGAGGCTGGATGATGAGAGTGTAGAGATGAAGAAGGCAATTTGGCTGCTCAAGGTACAGTCTGCAAACTGCGCGGGTCTGATCACACAGACTTTCTTTGAATCCCTCCGTGCCAATCCCCGCTTTACCCCACATTTTTCCTTCTCTGGGGCCTGCAAATTCTGAGTCCACTAAGATTTGCAGAATGACATGGTTTGCGTCTTGAATCTCTCCAGGCAGGCACTGATGCAGGTAACTCTCTCACTCCGTTAAATTAGTTACCAAACCCCAATCTAACTTCTATCTCCCCAAATTTGTGAAATCTCTTTTACCTTCTTCCACTCTTATCAGCTTCTTAGTATTTGTTTATTTTTAGTGGTATGTTAGAAAAGAGAAAAGAGAAAATAAAATATGTGTTCCATCAATGCTATTCAACTGGAATCCCAAATTCTTGTTTTAGATGTGTTTCAGGACTGATCCATTTTCTTATCAACATTAGAATGTATTTATAAAGGGACCTGAAGTTTTAATTAGATTTCCAGTTGCTTGTGAGCTCTTTCTCTCTCTCTCTCTCTTTTCTTTTTTTTTTTGTATGCTCACAGTTAGCGGGTAACTAAGGGATTATACTGCCATGCAGTGCAATTACTTCCATCAGCTGATTTCCTTGCATGTTATGTGGAGGAAATTCATTAATGAGAGACCTGGGAGCTGACTAGAAAACAAGGCAAACCCATGCCCAGAGCCTTGGAAGATGAGTCCAGGGCAACAGCATTATGGCAATCTGCTGTGGAAAGTGTATTCCTCAAGTGATGAAGGACTGGGAGAGCCCTAGAGGGTCAGAGAGCTTGGTCCAGGCAAGGCTTAGCCCTACCTCCAAGGGATGGAGGACATGAAGTCAACTGGACTGCTTCTCTATGTTCTTTTAAAGGTATGGTGACAGAGGACAATAATTTTTTTTTCTTTTTTAATGAGCGAGAGAGAGCATGAGAGAGAAGGTCAGAGGGAGAAGCAGACTCCCCAAAGAGCTGGGAGCCCGATGTGGGACTCGATCCTATAAGTCTGGGATCATGACCTGAGCCGAAGGCAGTTGCTCAACCAACTGAGCCACCCAGGCGCCCGAGGACAATAATTTTAAGGTAGAAGGTGGGTCATAAGAATTCATTACATTTTTTCTCTGATGTGCATGTTTAAAATTTTTCACAATAAAATATTAAAATAATTAAAAGATGATGCGTGCCTCTTGATGAGAGGAAGGCAGAGTCAACTTGTTGTTTTAATTTGGGAATAATATAAAACCCAAAGAAGAGTTGCAGGAGTATACCTATGACCAGATCTGCCCTCTTTTAACCATCTGTCCCTTGGACTCCCTTGCTCACTCACACTCTTTCTACGTACAGATAGATAGAGAAGTATTTTTTTTCAAACATTAAAGGGCAAGCCACATATATCAAAGCCCTTTACCTATAAATACTACAGTTTCTATTTGTTTAAAAAAAGATACCATCTTACATACACATGGTATACACAAACTGCAATAAATTTAACATTGCCTCAGCATTTTATCTATTATCTCTTTTACAATGTCAGCTTGTAAAACAATGTCCATGAAGCCATTTTCTTTCATCCAGAACATGACCCAGTAGAATACTTATATTTGAGTTTTGTATCTCTAGGCACCACTACAAAATTGTCAGAATCACCGATCAGCCACTCCGCCTGGATCATCTCTATTCCATAGCCCCAGTGTCCCCAGTCATTACCTGCCAGCATGGGGGAAGGAGGCCATGTTCCTCAGGCTCCCCTCTCCCAGGCTTGTCTTTAAGGATGCATTCCATCAAGCCAGCAAGAAAGTCTTCCATCTCTTCTGAGAAGGAAAATTTTTTACTAAAGAACTGCTTTTAAAAAAAAAAGTAAAGAACTCTTTCTGTACAATTAGAGAAAATTAATCAGTCCGCATGAAAAGAACATCCTCTGAAAAGGACGGTCTCGGTTCTGTTTCTCACAACCAAAGGTGTTCTTCTTTCCAAACACATTTGTTCTTCTAATACCAAAGAGCTCCCTTCTGTTGGGCTATGTTTTGAGTATTGTTTAGGGAATCTCCAAAGTCTGGGCTTGGAGGCAGGAAGGAGGGCCTGCTGTGGCTTCTCAGAGGTGACCAGGCTGGGAAGGAAGTTTACTTTGGCTCTGCTCACCCGGCCAGCCTGGAGGGGTGTACACAGAGGAGTAGGCGGCAGAGAGGCTGCTGGGTCTTGTTCACCCTCCTGGATCAGAGGGAAGGTGACTATTTCTCAATGGCCTTTTTTTTATAGGTCAAAGAACTTCCCTTCCTCTCTCACCCCACAGAAGGTGAGGAGAGCTGTGAGAGATGTACAGGTGCATGAGTGAGTACGTATAGTAATGCTGGTCACCTGACTGAGGATTCTGGGTACTCAAAGCAGAATGAGAATAGTAAAGCCGGATCTATTGTCTCCCTTCCTCTTTCTTGTCGGGAAGAAGACAAAGACAGGGAGAACAGTCTGGGAAGCAAAAGAAGACCTGGAAAAGCAATTTGTACGTATTGCCACGCAACACTCAGGTCACTTTCCACCACTGAAGTGTGAAATGGATTCCAAGTTTGATGCAAAAAGCTGAGTCCTGGCCTGGGCCAGCTCTCCCTACCTCATCTCTACTTCCCCATCCACATACCAAGAGAGCCCAGCTCTGAAGTAGGTGAGGGACAGGACATTTTTCCTGAAAACTGTGGCTTTTTGCATTTTAGCCATCGTCTTCAGTATCACTGAACCCAGAGCTATGTACACACTAGGTGGGCATTTGTATGGTAGGGAATATTGCTGTGTTGGCTCCTGGGCTGGCTCAGAGTACAACCCAAGATTAGGGTAAATTCACTTCAGAATCTGCTGTGTCTGTGGTGGAAATACATCTGGAAAGCAAACATGACACAAAGGTCTCCCTCTGGAGTAGGCACCCCAGGGAAGGAAAGCCCCTTTCCAAGTCTTCAAGGTGCCTGATATGATGACGCATTGCTAGGCTAAGGTATTATCCTGCTATCAATGGCCAAAGTGATCATGGTGCAGCCTCTCTGCTTGGGGGAAAATGAGGCAAAAAGTGAGAAAATAGTTTAGACTTTGGTAAAGAAGGAGAAAGAGAGAATAAAAAGGGAGAATGATCCGGCTGGTTGGAAGGAATGGGAATGTTCCTGTTACCCTCAGCCACGCGCCCTCTGCCCCCACACACACCCATCCAGTCCCCACCTCCTGGATTCTTGAGGCTCATCAGGCACTGTGAGCACGCGCTTGCCATCCTGGAGGAAATGCACAAGTATCCTCTCTCTGAGCACAAGATAATGTTTATAGAAACACTGTCAAGCAGGTATCGCTCTTTCCCCAATCTGGGGGAGGCAACCTGAATGTGCTCCTTCAGGCCACGCTTGATATCACGCAGGATGTGCACACAGTCTGATGATCGGGGCTGAGGTATTGTCTTGTGATTTTCAAGCTCCTGGCAGACCCTTGGTGGATCTCCAGAGACATCCATGGTTCATACAACAAGGTGAATCCGACACTTCTCTCCCCGAGTGCAGGGGTTCTACAGATTGCCTTGGCCCCTAATCCAGTGCTCTTGACCAAGCAGGTCCTCATCTTCGTGCATATCCATGTCAAAATGATCAAAGCCACAGACTTGCACAGGGGAGTGTCTGTACGCAAAAAAAAACAAAACATCAAAGGGACGGTACCACAGAGAAGGAGGCTAAGGTGACTTGTGGGGCCCAATGAAAGGTAAAGTGAAAGGAGCCCTCTGAGCCACCTGATGTACCATCACCAAATCGCAGGCCTGGGTTGAGAAGAATGGCTTATCACGTCTCCATCCCAGTCTCATCACCTTACCCAAGCACCCAATTCATGGGCCTAGAAGAGCAAACTTTATCTTTTACAAAGAACGCCCATCTTGTAGAGGAAGCACAGACCACAAATGGTCAGGATTAATTCCAACTCCTAATATAGCAAATAAGAGTGCACATCCCTCATTTTACTTGATTCTCATAACATTCAGAGAAACTGAGTTAACCCAATGAATGAAAAATCCGGTACTAGAGAAGCTCAGATGTGACCGTCAGTCTGGGGATCTTCGCCATGAATCCACAGACCAAGAACACCTAGCCAATGGCTGAATGACATTCTGAGCACAAATCCAACCTTGCTCCCCAGACTTTTTCTTATCTCTAAAGGTACACAGCAGATGAAGTGCTCAGACAGGACTGAAAGACACAGGAGACTAGTAAGAAGGGATCCCCCCATCTTACTCTGCTTCTAAAGCACCAGGCTTCTCCCTTCCAGGACCCATCCCATATGAAAAAGCAGGAGGGCAAAATTCATTAGCTGAATAGTGAAGGACCTATTGCTCTTTAAAATAATGTTTTCAAATACTCTGGGCTCTCTCCTCAGGCTCACGGTGTTGCCCAGGGTTCCCAAGGGTCACTGTTCACTTTGTTTATAGAGTTGTGCTCGGGGAGGTGATATTGGTACAGAACACAATGAGAATGGGGCCGTTAGAATGAGGGAATCCCAAGCCCTGTACCCTACCGCTAATACAAGGCCAATCAAAATGCCTCAGTGGATTGGTAGCTCGGAGTGGAGGGACTCTGGTCTACACATTTCTGGAGACTGGTATTTTAATGTTAAAACTTGTTGGGGGGGAAAGGATGTTGGTGTTTTAAATTATAGATCCCACAAGTTTATTAGCCATTTGTACTCTTAAATTAATTTCTTGTTCATTACTTTTAGCTTATTTTTCTTCTTTAAAAATTTTTTATGTAAATTCAATTTAATTAACATATAGTGTATTTTTTTGTTTCAGAGGTAGAATTTAGTGATTTGTCAGTTGCATGTACACCCAGTGCTCATTACTTCAAGTGCCCTCCTTAATGCCCATCATCAACACCCAATTACCCCATCCTATCACCCACCTCCCCTCCAGCAACCCTCAATTTGTTTACTATAGATAAGAGTCTCTTATGGTTTGCCTCCCTCTCTGTTTTCATCTTCTTTTATTTTCCTTTCCTTTCCCCTATGCTCACCTGTTTTGTCTCTTAAATTCCACATGAGTGAAATCATATGGGATTTGTCTTTCTCTGACTGACCTATCTCAGTATAATATCCTCTAGTTCCATCCGCATTGTTGTAAATGGCAAGATTTCATTGATGGCGAGTAATATTCCACTTTCTGTCTCTCCTATGTTTCAAGTATTTTTCCCTGTGTCATTTGTAGTTAACTTTTGTTTCTGCAGTATTTTTGCCTTGTAAGTACTTTACGTTTTTTTGTATCAATGCTGCCAAACATTATCTTTCTGACAATGTTAAAAATTCAGATGGTTTTAAACACCAGACAGATAACACAAGTAAATGAACTAAAAAGCAACTTTTTTGTAGGAGGCAGAAAGTATTTATTTAATCAGAGGAAGAAAACTCTTAGATTATGAACACGCCTGAGGAGGTTTTCATGTGCTCCAAGAGTTTTAGCGAAGGTGCCACAGGCCTTGACAGAGGCATTCATGATGGGCTTGAGGATTCTTCAAAAGCAAACTGAAGCTCTGAAAGGAACCTCTAATGACTAAAAGGTAGAAGATGTTACTCGCCCAAAGTGGGACTGGCCAGTTCTCACATGTCCACCTCGGTGAAGAAGTCCTTGTTGCCCATCCAACCTACTGCTCCAGACAGCAGGGAGAGCGACATGAAGGTAGGTCACCAGTACATACCCCCAGAAACAGAGAAACCACATTGTCTGTCTGTGGTGAGCATGAGCAAATACTTCTACTCTCCCTTCCTGTGAAACCCATTCTTTCATCCTTTGCCTAGCTGATTTGTACTGCTTCTAGTCTCATCTTAAGCCTTCCTTAAGGTTTCCCTGACTTCTCTGTGTCTATCCCACGGGCCATCTGTTTTGTTGCTCCTCAAATGTTCCCATAGCAAACGGCACTTCCCACGTCACAGCATTTATCACTTCAGAAGATAATTATCTGCTCACCTACCTGCCTCCCTAACTACATCACATGCTACTGAAGCAAATACAGCTGCCCATCTTGTTCAAAATTATATTCCCAGCACCCAGCCCAACACAACGTAGAAGCCAACATTTATCTGTGCCACAAACAAAGAATGTGTGTACGGCTCTGCAGGAAGTGCTGCATTGGCCTCATGTTTTCACTCTGCACGGGAACTTAGCAGGCGTGCTGGATTCTTCCACATGGGCCAAGAAATGCCTCTGGCTGGGCAATAGCTCAGCATATGTCTCCAAAAGAAATATGGTGAACTATGAAAACAAACTTGTGGTCATTTGAATCCATCTCCTTGTTCGCTGGGGAAAGCTCAATTCTCATTCCAGAAAATCATTCCTCTTGTTTATTTATTTTGTTTTAACTTGAAAAGGAATCAAAATGCTAACCTGGAATGCAAATTGTTAAACGACATCAAGGGGTAGGGGCAGGGGGGAAGAGATGGAAATAGAAAAAAAAAAAAACAGTAAAAATAAACTGAGTAAAACAGCATTTCAAAACACAGTCTTATTCTGAGACAACAGAGAGCTACCTGACGGTTCTTGTGATGTAAAATTTCGACAAGTTTTTGAACTTCAAGAGAAAAAAATAAAAGCAAATACTTGGTTTGAATTGGGAATTTTTCTTAGATATAAAACAAAACAAAATACTACCTTTCTTTTTCCTCACTAGGGATCTCAGCCAAGAAGGCAGGAAGGAAGGATGGAAGGACGAGGGGAAGGGATAGACGGAGGGAGAGAGGAAAGGAGGGAAGGATGGAGGGAGAAGAGAGAGGAAGGAAGAGAGGGAGGAAGAGGAGGAGAGGAAGGGAAGGAAGGAGTGGGGAGGAGAGGGAGAAGAAAAAAAAAATCTTGAAATTTAATCTTCTTGAATAAGATTATGCCATATAGGCTGAATATAAATACTAGGAACAGTGAAAAGATTGGACGAACAGACCACCAACTTCAGAACAAAAAGAAAAACTGTGCCTGTTAATCTTAATGATTTTTTTAATGTTCTCAATCCTTTTAGGAAAAAAACGGTCCTTCTCTACTCAGGCTGAGCAGTTAATATTATAGGTATTCCAGGGGTGTCCGTACAGCTGACCCCTGCCCATTCTCTCCCTACCCACCCCTCCCAAACACACACACAGCTGCTACGACCATAGCCCCATTGAAAAGACGAATCTTAGGCGGCACATTATGTCCCTTTCCCGGCCACAGTTGACTAAACCAAGGTCAACTTCTTTGCCCACTATACCAATCAAGTATAATCTTTCAATTTGAAACAACAAATGCTGAAGCTAATTGGGCTTTAATTCATCCTCCTTTATGGACAGAATACATTTCCGTTCAAATCACTAATTTCAGTGCTATTCCGTTGCAATACAGCAAAGAAAGAAAGACGTGGGGCTGAAGAAGGAGTAAAGGAGGAAAAAGAAACACACTCAAGAGTTCCAAAGAGTTAAAATAAATGTACATTAACCCTAGATATGTTTTCAAAGTGATTCAAGACATTTTGACTTATTGAAAACCAAATCTTGTTATTGGGATTGAATATTTATAGATACTTCAAATATTCAATATTTATAGATACTTCAAAGCAATTTACTGGTCTTAAAATTTCTAAAATGGGTTTCAACAGCCTCAATTTAAAAACTGCACTACAGGGGCGCTTGGGTGGCTCAGTGGGTTAAAGCCTCTGCCTTCGGCTTGGGTCATGATCTCAGGGTCCTGGGATCGAGCCCCGCATCGGGCTCTCTGCTCAGCGGGGAGCCTGCTTCCCTCCCCCTCTCTCTGCCTGCCCCTCTGCCTACTTGTGATCTTTGTCAGATAAATAAATAAAATCTTAAAAAAAAACAACCCTGCACTACATTGGGGCACCTGGGTGGCTCAGAAAGCCTCTGCCTTCGGCTCGGGTCATGATCCCAAGGTCCTGGGATCGAGTCCCGAATCCGGCTCTCTGCTCAGCAGGGAGCCTGCTTCCCTCTCTCTCTCTCTGCCTGACTCTGCCTACTTGTGATCTCTGTCTGTCAAATAAATAAATAAAATCTTTTAAAAAATCGCAAAAAAAATTGCACTACATCATTCAGCCATTATGAAAGTAGTAATGAATTTTGAATTTAGTATAAATTTTCTTTGAAAAATATGGAATAAAACTGAAGGAAATAAAGCCATTTTCAAGAGTATTAAACAATTTTTTAAATATAGAAATCCATTCTATACAATTATATCTATGTACAATTATAGCACATTAGTAGGTAATGATAAGAATGAACTGAATTCTAGGTAGTGTAACATAAGTAATTACAAAAATTGTGCTCATTTATTCAACACTTATTGAAATCTCCTATACCAGGCCTCTGCTAGGCACTGAAGCTACAGCAGGGGACAAGATAGATATAAATTTCTGCCACATGGAGCTCACATTATTCAGGGAGAAAATAAACAAAATTAATAAAATATGCAATATAGTCTGTTAGATGGTGATAAAAGAAATATAAAAAAATGAAATTAAAAAGCGGATTGCCAGGGAAACCCTTAGAGAAAAACCCACATTTGAGGAAAGGTCTGAATGGGCCTTTCAATGTATCCATTTAAATTTTTAAATTAAAGCAATAGTAGTTTTATGAGAACCAAAACACAAAAGGTACATTTTCTGTTCCTAGAGTGAGCAGACTTTCAAGGTGAGGTCACCAAGCCTTGGACCACAGGGCAGATAGCATCAAAGTCCTCAAAGTCCTATGATGCCTTCCCACATTCCCAGACTCTCTCCAACAGAATTAACAACCCCCTCCTTGCTATGTACAAATGTCTGTGAATACCAGGCTTTCTTCCCTGATAAAGTGCATTCTTCCTGGGTTTTTGTTTTTTGTGTTCTTTGGCTCTATTTCCCCCTGTGAAACACAAGAACTTATTCATTATAGGCACTCAACTTTTTTTTTTTTTAGATTTTATTTATTTATTGGAAAGAGAGAGGAAGCATGAGAGAGGGGAAGGGCAGAAGGAGAAACAGACTCCTCACTGAACAGGGAGCCTGCAGGGGCTCCAGCCCAGGACCCCAAGATCATGACCTGAGCTGAGGGAGATGTTTAACCCACTGAGCCACCCTCAATTCTTTTTAACTCAACACCATGTCCAAAAAAAAATAGCTAAAAGTAAGCACAATTGGAAAACACATATCTCAGCACTGGCTAGACTATTCCTGAGCCAGAGAATAAAACTTTTTCTGCCTATGAATCCTTCAAAGGCTTCTCTTGGCCAACAGGAAACAGGTGTCCAGAGACCTCAAGCAGCCATTTGAGGCCTGTAGCCTTCAGCCTTGCTCCCCAGCCCCGTCTCCCACCAGCACTCCCCCTGCCCCCCAGGCCAGACCTGCCGACCTGCTTGTTTCCTGAAAGCTCAGGCTCTGAGCTTCTGCAGAGGCTGTTCCCTTTGCCAGAAGTTCTTGTTCTCCTCCTGCGTCTGGCAAATTCCTACTCATCTTAAGAATCTGTTCTAGTTTTACTTACACTGAAAAGCCTTCCTTCATTTCCTCAAGAATTACCCTTTCTGTTTTCTAATCCTCAGCTACAACATTTATCACGTTATGGTGTAACTGTTTTCTTACCTGGCTTCTTTGCTTGACTGAGAGCTCTCTGAGGTTAGAGACCGTCTCATTCATCTCCGTGCGGCCAGTGGAGAGCGGTAGCACCAGGCATGTAGGAGTTACTTAATAAGTCTCAGATGAGTGAATGTTGAATAGATTTTAAATATTTGCTTAAGAACCTTCAGCAAGACACTGTCAGAGGGAACACAAGAGAACAAGTCTCTGTTGTCCTTTTCTCTATGTACCGTTCTGCATACTGAAATAATAAGGCTTCCGTTCTAAAAGCACATAAATCCAAACCGGGCACATTATCTATTGAGAAGCAAGGATCTCTGGAGCCCTTGGTGATAAAACACATATGTAGCAGGTGTTATTTCATATGGTATTAAATATTTAAAACACATTCAAAATTAGCATTGTGAATTACTAAATGGAAGAATTCAAGTACCGGGTTTTCAGTGGGGACATCTGGCATCATCTGGACTTTTTATTGTCCCATTTTGGGGGATGGAGCTGCTACCATCACTTAGGGGGCAGAGGTCAGGAATGCTGTTAAACATTCCACAAATCACATGACAGCCCCCACAGCAAAGACTTATCTAGCCCTAAATATTACTAATGCTGAAGTTGAGAAACCCTGAACTACTCCATTTACCTCAAGAAAATATAACTTCTTTTCTTACAAGTGACTATAATGACACTGAAAGTTATTCTGGGCTCTTACATAGACATGGCTGCTTCCTAGCCGACTGCTGGGTGTGCGGCTTCTGAGGCTAATTATAAAACACCGTACTCTGACCCGAGTGAGACGTCAGTGTCAGGGAAAAGGGAAGGGCCTGGTGCTCGTGCTCCACATCCATCAGCAGCCATCTGAACTCTGCTGAAACAATTACGTGGTAATAATCATCACACTCAATCTCAGAAACATTTCAATGAACTATTAATACACAGTAATTAAGGCATAAATGCTGATCAAATGGGTGGCGACTATGGAGAGAATCACTGGGCCACTGCGCCACGAGAGCACCAACCTTTGTAATATTTTAGTAAAGCAGCCAAGGCTGAAGTAGTTTTAAAATAAGGAAATACACGGAAGCAGAACCAGAAAATATAAAAATATTCTAAATGAAGATACCTAAGGGTGACGAGTCACCCAGACCCTAGAAATAGGTCAGTAATAAGATGAGGGGGGCAATATTCCAACCCTACCTACTTTGTTCAGTGACACGATAGCAATGTGGCGCAAAAACAAATTTCTACTTCTGTCTTCAGCTTCTTACTGACCCTATTTTGATTGTCTAGAGGTGATCTTCACTGAGATTTCCCTCTGACATACAAAATCTAACATTTCAAAAACTGAGCTGATCATTTTCCCGTCATAAAAGGAAACGTGTGTGTTACGTTCAATGGCGTCACCCAAGTTCTTAGCACCGGGGGTCACAGTCCTGTCCTCTCACGTGTCAGTCTGTACCCGCACTTCACACCACACTCCCTTCTGGATTTGCATCTCGCGGCATCTTTTAGATGTGGTCTATTTCCTTCTACGCCTGCCTCTAAAGCCACTACCTTAATACAGATCCGTACCATTTATGCCTGGATTTCTGTAACGACCTCAGACTGTCTCTCACGTTTAGAGGTTCCCCAATCCCTCTGTCTCACACGACATTACGAGACCGACAGTCACAACGACACTAACGACAACCCTAGCTGTAGCTTGGGTGTTTGCAGCTGACGGTCAGAGTCAGACCGCCCAGATTTTAAGCACTTACGTATAAAAGTCATTTCGTCTTTCTAACAACCCAATGAAGGAGCTACTGTGATTTTCCCCATTTTAAAAATGAGAAAACAGAAAGTAGAGGGTGGAAATCGCTTGCCCGAAATCGCACATCTACTAAGCACTAAGCCAGGGTTTGGTCCTAGTCTCTGACGCCACAGGCTGAGCCCTAACCACTGCCCATCCTCCAGCCAGATGTCACCAAAGAGTTCGTAAGTTCTCCATCTCACCATGAGGCCGCACTTCCTGTAACTGGGTCTTATGAAAACTCATTTGTCTTTCTGTATCACTTCCACGTGTAAGAGGCCAGCCGCCCTTACTTTATTTCGTGTCCAGCAGTCATTGTGCGACTGCCCGCAAGTACATGCACCTGCTTATATTCTGTCTCTCCACGAGGTGTAGGTCTTAAAGCTTCATTTATTAATTCCACGTATAGGGACTGACCAACCAAAGACTTTTTTTTCCCAGTCATCTAAGACTGGCCTAGTCATTTCAGAGTACGGCCCAGCATAGAGCATGAAGTCTCCCAATTCTTCAGTTCCATACGCCACGGAAACTACAACCTGGAGTGGAAGTCAGTAGGGGTAGGTATTTCCTATTCTTTGCAAAATACCAGAATTGGGGCAAGAGTGCAGGAGAGGAGAGAGACTAACAACTTGCTCCATTCGATGCCATTATCACTACTGTGGCTTCCATTTAGAAACCTTTAGTTGTTATGAACTGCAACGAGTCATCACCATAAGTCTTTGGTTTGGTCTGTCTGTCTTCAAAAAGGGACAGACACATGAGGCTGAGCTTACATTAACTAGTAAGCCTTGCACATTGCTTTAACAACTTAATATTTGCCTGTCTGTGAACTTAGAACAGACCTGGCACAGAGGCACTCAATTTGTTGAATTCATTGATGGGCTCAGAAATTTATATTTGCCTTTACACAACAGTAAACACAGCAGCAATATCTACCATATATGGGATTGACGATACAGGTGGTTCAAACCAGAGCTCCAGACCCAGGCTGCCTGAGTCCACACACGGGCTGTTTGCCTTCAGGACAGTCACCCAACTTTTCCGACTCCTGGTCTCTTTACCTGGAAAGTGGGCTCAAGGAAGGTAGCTGCCTCCCACAGGGCTTTTGGAAGGAATGACGTAGAACACAAATGTTACACATTTAGCATTATCTTCTACATATCAAGCACTTTAAGAATTGTAGCTATTTTTGAGTGCCTACTCTAAGCCAGGCATTACACCAGGGACTCTCGATCTTAGCATGACTGACATTTCGGGCCAGGTAATTCTTCGTTGTGAGGAGTTGTTCTGTGCATTGCAGGATGTTTAGCACATGTCTGTCCTCTATCCATCAGAAGCCAGTAGCACCTCCCCAGTCAGGATGGGCGAGCAAAATCAGTCCTGGTTGAAGCTAGTACACAAAACTGAGCTCTTTCCAAATATCTTATTGATTTCTCGAAATACTCTGACAAGGTAGTACATCGATGCTATTACCTCTACTTTATAAGTAAAGAAATGCTGGGGGGAGCTGGGCAGGGGATGGGCTAGATGGGTGATGGGCATTAAGGAGGGTACTTGGTGTGATGAGCACTGGGTGTTATATATAAGTGATGAGTCACTAAATTCTACACCTGAAACAATTATTGCACTGAATGTTAAATAATGGAATTTAAATGCAAATTTGGAGGGGGGAAAAAAAAAAGAAACATCAGCTCAGAGATGTTACCAACTTGCCCAAGATGACCCAACATGCTGAGGGTCAGCTGACCCCAAAGTACTGACTGCATGACATCGCCATATGTGACTCTTGTCTTCATGCCTCTCCCTTGGCTTCTCACCCGCAAAGGCACTAACTGTATGTAGAGGTGACAGGAGGACCTCTGGAGAATAACAGTGAAGCAAAATCTCACTTCTATAGAGTCATGAGACTCTGAAATAATCTTAGGAATCCACATCTCACATCCATAACCCTTGAGCCACAGGATTTCTATGCAGAGCAGAAAGTTTTGGTAAATCCCAACAGTGGGTAAACAAGCAAGAATGGCATTATTCTAAAAACACACTCAAGAATGTGAACAAAATATATATATTAAGACCCATCTTTAATTCCCCCTCTCCCTCAGTTTCCCTGTCAAGTTCCTCTCCAAATGTTACAGATGCCCTTCCACTCAGCTTCTCCTTTTCATTTCTCTGAACTCCACCCGTCTCCCTGTCCTCACGATAACCCTTGCTCAAGATGCTTCAGGGGTCCTCCCTGTACCTAACCCAATTTATTCGGCATCCTGCTACCAGACCAATCTTCTGAAGTAATTAACTGCACCAAGTTACTACCCCCACTAAAAATAACCCTTGCTTTCTGAAGCATCATGTTTCATGATCTAACATTCAGGACTTATGAAATGCTGTCTCTCTCTACCTCTTGTCAAATTGTCTTTCACGAGCCTCTCTTACCTCCCGAAACTCCTCACTACCTTACCAGCTGGCTGAGGGGAACCTTGCTTCTCTGTGCCCCTCAGCCTGGGCCTTTCATGTTCAGCGATGCTCTCCCCTCTCTATGTCTCTCTGTCAAAATCCTGGCCTTTCTTTCAGGCCAGCTCAGACTGAAGCCCCTCCATGAAGCATTCTCTGCCTACTGAGGGTCTCATCAAGACCTTTCTATTTAAAGATATTCAACAGCCCCGGCAGTCGGTCCTTAAAAACCCAGCACTTAATTTAACTCTCTGGTATCTGCTGGAGTTTCATGTTTGCCCCAGTGGATTATAATTCCATTAGATGCTGTTACTACATCTTAACTATATGGGCTGTGCTCAAATAAGGCCCACGGCCCACCGTGAGTCCCCACAAACTGACCCCCCAGAAGGCTCCTGCTGGTGTAGGAATACTGGCAGTCCTTCACAGAAACACACGCTCCTGATCTTATCCGGACACGGCCTCCACCCTACCTGAGGTCACCGCATAGGGTTCAGTGCTACTTGGAGGCACAATCACTAGCACACCTGCCTTTTGCCAACTCATTTCCAGTCTAAGCCCTCTGTTGGCCCTTTGCTTTCAAGACTCCTGATCTCCTTTTCTCATCAGCACACCTTAGCTTACTTCTGCATCATGGTCTTTGACACTGACCTTCCTTGGGAGTAAACCCAAACCACCATGCTGAAGTTAGCTCTTATGGCCTCGTTACTGCATCTCTGGAAATGGAGATTATGACTTCATTTAAGCCAATGATTCCAGCCATAGCTGAGGATAAGATCACTTACGGGATTATAAACCGTTCCGATTCCTGGGCCCTGCTCCAGACCTACTGCTTCAGAATGTCCAGGATATGGGTCTGGGAATTGGAATGTTTAACATGCATCCCAGGCAGTTCTTACATCAGAAGAATTGAGGAAACACTGATCCGAGCTATTAGGTTTGTTTTACCAAGTGACCTAATGAGATCTTCAGGCTCGATTGCCAATCAGAAATTAGACAACTTGAAGAAAGAAATCATTGATTTCAGGAGCTTAGCAACATTCTTCTGTATCAATTGCCATTTTTATTTTTTAAAGTTTTTTTAGTTTATTCATTTGAGAGACAGAGAGCATGAGCAGATCTGAGCCACCCAGGCGCCCCTCAATTTCCATTTTTCTAGCTTTTAATATAAAGAAATATGTTCTACTAAATGGACCACTAATATAGACACTGTGTGGCCCTGAGCAAGTCACTTAAGAACTCTGAGCTTTAATTTCCTTTTTATAGAAAAAGGGAAGGTTGGGCCATATCAGAGGTTCTCTTTCACGGATACACATTAGAATCGTTTCAGGAGTTTTTAGAACATACTATACCCGGGGATTCTAATTTAATTGACCCAAGTGATTATGTTGCTTAATTAAGGTTAAACTAAAGAGAATGGGTGATTCTTAAAATGCCCTTTGGCTCTGAAATAACTCTGATTTAATAACTCTATCACTTTTTAATTCTTGTGTCAACTCTCAAAATTTACTTCATGCTGTATGTAAAAACATATATATTCTTTCTTTATTCCATTTTTTTCAATAACATCTTAGGTATTGATATCATGTAGGAAAGAGACTGAATAATTCTAACATTCTTATGGGTTATTATTAACACATAAAAATATTCAGGAATATAATCAAGTCGTCTAAAATCTGTAGGCCCAGACATGTGAAGAACAACAACCCAGCTGCTAATTAAATCAGATATCAGAGTATACCTATCCATTCCTTCAGCATTTCAAGTAATATTTATCACTGAGTGCCTGCTATCCACCAACCCCCGTGCGGGCTACTGGGGATACAGAAGGGCATAAGAAACACAGCCCAAACCCAAGTGGAAAGATAAGCATTGTACAGATATTACAACCGTGATTAGAACCACATGGCGTACCGAGAGCTACAAGAATGCATAAAGGGGACTTAACCTATTCTGCACAGCAAATGCTTGAAAAAGGAGTTAAGGTGAAGTAGGAGTTAAGGTGAAAACTGAGAAATGAACTAGAATTCCTTGCACTTGTTGGAGCAGGGTGAAGAATGTGGAAGGAATGGAGGGGGAAGGAGCTTGGATTGTATTAGGAACAGAAAAAAGACCAAAGAGGCTGGAACTAGTAAGCCAGGGGGAAAGTGACCCAAATGAAGGGCCATGTGAGAGAAATTAAAATTTATTCTAAAATACCAAAGTGTGAGAGTTTAGAATCTATTCTGAGAGCACTGGATGTTTCAAGCACGGGGCTGAAGTGATCTGGTTTAGTGCTTGGAATGCAGAGACGGCAGAGATGCCTCAGTGGACACAGAGAACACAGGCTAGGGGAGTAGTCAGGGGAAATACTATGGACTAAAGTGGTGTTTGCAGAGAGGGAGAAAGGTGAAGAGACTGGAGGTATCCATCTGAGGCTGAGAGGACTCTGAAGGAATTGGTGACTGATAAGCCTTGGGAGGTCAGGGAACTTAATGAGTCAAGGTTTCAGGCTTGAGTAACTGGGTGAACGGCCATGCCGCTTACTGAGATAAGGAACCCTAGAGGAGGAGCCGGTGCAGTGGGAACACGAGTTCAGTCTGAGACACGGTGAGTGTGAAACACCTGTGAGTCCACCAAGCGGAGGTCTTGAATTAAAAGGGTCTGCAGCTCAAAAGAGAGACCCAGACTAAAGTTACAAACTGAGAGCTGTTAGCATACAGATGATAACAGAAGGCACCAGAGGTGGATGGAATCATCAACTGTGTCAGCGACCATGGTAGGTGTGAGGGCAATAGATCCACCGCATTCAAGTGACTCATAGTCCAGTCAATGCAAACATGAATGACCAAAGCCTGAATTTTAGTTTAACTGCCATGAAAACGACCCTGAATATCCCAGTAGGTATACTTTGCTCTACTCCCTGGAAGTTTATCTCCCAATTCAACCTCAAACTAGAAATTCATCTAAAAGTAGACTAGTCTATACTTTATGCTAATTAAGTGGGGCTTCAACCAAGAGTACTTCTTAAGCCACTAAGAGATTTCACTTAAAATTAAAATTTATAAGTTGAAATACACTTACAGCAACATCACACCCTTTTAAATATCATTGAATACGGGGCGCCTGGGTGGCTCAGTGGGTTAAAGCTTCTGCCTTCGGCTCGGGTCATGATCCCAGGGTCCCGGGATCGAGCCCCGCATTGGGCTCTCTGCTCAGCAGGGAGCCTGCTTCTTCCTCTCTCTCTCTGCCTGACTCTCTGCCTACTTGTGATCTCTGTCAAATAAATAAATAAAATCTTAAAAAAAAAAAAAAAAAGATATCATTGAACATGAAAATCCAGGAAGCAAACTGCAGATTTTGTGCTTGGTCATTCTCATGGTGCTGTGAACTTTACAGTTCTGGGCTGTGGTCACAAAGCCCAAGGTCTGTTAGACCTGTGCCACATGTAAATAAGTCCACAGTCTAAGGGGTTCTTGGAAAAGAGCACTGCACCCATCAGCTAAGCTTTCTGTTTGAAAGTTCACTTGATACCAGGAATAATTACCAATAAACATAATGGAGATTGACATTTCTCAGATTTGACCTTTCTCCAATTCTTTTCTTTCCTCCTTTCTTTTCTCTTTCTTCCCTCCTCCCTTCCCTGTTTCTCCGTTGATGGCTTTAATCCTCCCTCCCTTCTTTCCTTTTCTATATCTCTCTCCTTTTTTTCAGTTGTCTTTCTTGCCACAAATAGTTTCTCCCTCAGAGCTTTGATGGAAGGAGACAAGGCATACATATATAACCTGCACACCACATACAACAATGTACATGGCTCCTCTCCACAAGGCACTTTGACAGAACCACAGCGTTGGTCTCAGACATGAAAGACAACTTCTCCAATTCACTCATTCTACAAATCAACAAGGTGAAACTTCTGTTCCTCTGATGTGTTTGAAAATCATCTTAAGTTTTATTTGGCCTTCATGTTAGACTCCACAAAATAATAATAGACACTCTTTTGTATTATTTTATTAAGTCAGCAGACCTAGAACTATACTGACTAACACAGTTAGCCCCTAGGCACATATGGCAATCAAACCCTTGATATGTGCCAAGTCTTAATTGAGATGTGCTGTAAAATACACAGTGGATTTTAAAGATATCACACCAGTCAGAATGGCCAAAATCAGCAAGACAGGAAACAACGTGTGTTGGAGAGGATGTGGAGAAAGGGGAACCCTCTTACACTGTTGGTGGGAATGCAAGTTGGTGCAGCCACTCTGGAGAACAGTGTGGAGGTTCCTCAAGAAGTTAAAAATAGAGCTTCCCTATGACCCTGCAATTGCGCTACTGGGTATTTA